>CAEGAF010058447.1:0-19726 GCA_903067075.1 Micropoecilia bifurca | reverse complement strand
CGGCCGATCCCGATAATCACCGATTTCACGAAAATCGGCCGATTATGATCGGTGACCGATCGATCGGCGCACCTCTATTATATATATATTTTTCATACTGAGTAATGTGTCTGTGTTAATAATGGTTTCAAGTGACCCCCCTGTGGGGAAGATAGTTGAGATCGCATTGTTTGCCGAAGTACTAAAGGATATCGCCGTTTATGGATGGATTTTAACATTTATTGAGCAATGGGAGCCAACAGTTTTGTTGCGAGATCATAACAAAATGAAGGAAGTTATAAAAAGGAAGCATAATTAATAGCAACAGATTTTTGTGGAGCATTGACTGAAGTTTGCTTCAAGTGGTGGGATTGTGACTTTACTGACATATTTCATAAGATCATAATCATAATTTTCTTTCAGCCACTGATTATGTCTGTTCTGGTTTCTTCTGGTTAGTAATTATAATGCATGTAATTGACATAAAAGTTGGATTAACCATCGGACAGGTATCTGACTTTGTGCCACATATGGAAGTGACTCAAATCAGATATTTTTTGGCATGTGAAAAAGATCAAAGTTGGGCTATTCAGGATTTGTCTTTCAGTTTTTATGAATGCCAAGTGCCTTCTAAAAAGGACCAGATTAAAATTGGATAAATACACATTAGCTTTAAATCTGTCCAAAAGCTGTGACTTCTAGCAGTGAGACACACTGGTTTTGTGTTTCAAGCTCATTTTATGATGGAAAAAAATGTAAATGTAGCATTTCTTCATGTGGCAACCAGCTGCCAGACTTCAACTCTTTAATCAAGCTTATTTAGCTTTTAAAATAGACACTGTTGAACTGGTGAGTTACACTTCTAAGTGTTTTTCTGCTGTGAATATTGAAATGAGTTCTTTTCAGCTTTTCTCCTAACACTCTTCTGCCTTCTTGCAAACATCTGCAGTCACAACACCAGTGTCCTTTGAGGCACAAAAACCAAACCAACTGGCTTTAGATCCTTCTTTTTTTCTGAGGAATGATGAATAAGTGCCGTGACGCCATTTCTTTTGTTGCTTCTTTCATCTGAAGTTGTTGCACAACCTTCATACCAGCAGCTCCATCAATGGATAGGTTTCCTTCCTGCTGTGGCTGAAGTGGGATTTTTAGATATTCCTTCTTTAAGATTCCTCTTAGAGTTAAAGCCCTTTATGTTGTCAAACTGTTAGCTTCAGTAGTTTTGATAGATTCAATTAAATATGTTTAATTTGTTGTCTGCACAACACTGGGTCATTTCTTTGAGTTTGGTAGCCTTTTTTATAGCTGAAATGGGGTTAAAAATAAAACGTGTTTTTTGTCTTTTTTCCCCATTTTTTCTCTGGCAACTTGTTCATGGCTTGTCAAACGTTATTTCTACTCAAGTAATTAGCTTTTACCCTGGTGTAGGAAGCTAACACAGAGAGGAGTACAGAATTGTGCCCCCCAAAAATTCCCCTAGTTCGTGGAAAAGGAAAAGGTTCAAGTGGAAACGCACTTGAACCTTATGGGGGAAAAAATATTGAGAAAGTCTGAAAACTGCTGATCAAGGTCTCTTAAAAGATTAAAGGAGATTTCAAAGGAAAACAAAAACTGAGTGAAGATTTAGACTTGCACAGACCTCTGAAGCTAAGCAAAGAGTGTCTCTTATTATCTAACATACTACAAACGTCTGCTCCAGGTTTTGTTCTAGAAGCATTTGCAAATTTTTCATACAAAGAAAGCTTTGTAATGAATCAATTCTATTCAAAGTGAGGGGGAATAAGTTCAAAATTAAAGCCACGTGTATTTGTTGATGACACTGGTTCCAGCACGGTGTGTGTGAGGAGTTGCTGTGAAAGGGGATCTGTTGGTGTGTCGTCTGGCAGGGAAACAGAGACGGCTGTGTGTCTGGTCAGAGAGGAGAGTGCAGTTATTTAGGCCCCACCGTGCACCTCAACTTCTGCTGCAGCGCTACGCCCAACGCCCGAATGAATGTTCTTTAGAAGTCATACAAACAACGATCACGTCTTCCTGCTGCTTTTAGTGGGACACCGAGCTCCGGCCTCGCTTTGATCTACATTGGATAAAAGTGAAGTGTCGAGATTAGATTGTACTCCAGTTAGAATAGCACTAACTTAACATGTTTTTACTGTGGTGAAAACAGAAAGTAGCAGTCCAAGAAATTACTCAAGTAAAAAGTATTTGATTAAAAAAAAGCTACTAAAGTGCTGAGAAACTGATCAAAACATCCGTCACTTAATATTTAAAAATGACATCAAATGGACAAAAGTATAAAGTTATATGGAAATTTTGGTATTTTAATTATCAAAATGGAAATAATTCATATAAATAGTATACATTCAAAATTAAGTCAGGCAGAACAAAAGTTTTCTGAATCAATTTCTTTCGATACAAAACTTATGAAACTTTAGCAGAAACTACAGATGAATGCATTTGGGTGTCTGCCGAATTTTTGGTAAAAATAAGCTTATTCTTCTTTTAGTGAAGTTACTCACAATGAGCAAAGTACATTTGAGCAGATATTTTACTTAAGTAAGAGCAGCAATACTTAATAATAAAGTTAAACAAGCAAAAGTAAAAGGTACAGCATAGTAAAAATACTCCTAAAACTCGTTTTTTCCCCCCAAAAAAGTGACTCAAGTAAATGTAACTGAGTAAAAGTAACTAGTTACCAACCACCCAACTCTTTTTAATAAAATACAGTGTAGCACTTATTGAATGTGGTTTTACAAGAGACTCATGGGGGTCAGCTCTCCTCTGAGCACACTGCCTCCAGTTTTCTGCTCAGATCGGGTCAGATTACCTGCAGACTGAATCGACCTGTTCAGAGAATAGAAAAACGGATAGAGGAAAACGAATCCCCCGCCATCCCACACACGCACACACACATACACACACACACAGAGAGGAGCCTGAAAACAACTACTCCTGTGTGAGAATATTTCACTTAATCACCAGGAAAGTAAAAAAAATATTTCTGATTATGCACATAGTTGTACAACATTGTTTGTTATTTTGAGAATAATTTTAGAGCTCTGACCAGCTCTGACTGGAAACTTGTTCTGTTGTTAGCAGTGAGGCTAATAGGCCTCTTGAAGGAGAATGGATCTGATAGCCAAGTGATATCTATATTATTGACCTAAGCCATATTCATGGTGGATGGATATTGCTCCACCATGCCATATGGAGTAAAGGTTTTTATTATAATGTACACCTTGAGAAAATATAAACTATAACTACGGTTATGTAATTAATACCTGTTGTAATCTTAGTACTATTCATTTCTTATGAGACTTATCTTCTTTACTGACAGGCTTTTCACTAAAGAACTTTCTTATTTGCGGTCCACACAGATGTTTTGTCCTTTGTAACACCAGTGAATGGAAGTAGCTGAAATTCTCAATCTCTACACATGATCAGTTTCCCACTCAAAACCTTTAAGTTGCTTTTCTCAAAACGGCACATCACCGGGTGTTTTGAACAGCGAGATCTGCCTGCTTTATGAATTCATCTTCACAAATGTCCAAAATGTTTACTACATTAGCAGGATCTTTGGGGAAAATAAAACCACTTCCTCTCGTCTTCCTCGGTATTGTTGTTTCAGAACTGATGCGGCCATGCATGAGTTTGAAATGTTACCACTGGAAACCTCTTTTCTGCCAACCAACCAGTTAAATTTGTGTTGAAAACATTTGACAGCTGTGGTCTGCTTTTCCAGACGATACTCCATAATTTATATTTGGGAGTGTGCTTTCTCTCTAATAAGGGTGTGTCTCCAAAGGCTCTCTTTGTGTTTCTAAGGATTTTGGCTTGAAATAATCCGGAAAACAAAACTGATTTAAGATCACAAAACTGTAACAGAGACTTAAAGTGTCAAGTTTCTAGAGACGGCCATTAACATCTCTGCTGTGTTTGTCTCCATGTATGCCCACTGTCAACAAACTGCAGAGCAAAGCTGTAATTTGAGCCTTTGTTTCACATATTTGCGGAACATTTTGAATTGTTCGTGCACGGGGAAGGACCAAGACACTTACACAAAACTCCAAGATGAACAGTTCTATAACTTATTACGTTTAGAGACGTCGGACATGGTGAGACGCTCTCGGGTGGTCAACGCCCGTCTCTGACGGGGTTAAAATCCAGCTTCTCCCATATGATTCACATCCTGCATCTGTTTCTGCCTTATTAGTCATCTGAATTTTCCTCTCCCAGAGATTTCAACAACTTTTTTCCTTGATTGTAGTATTTGCAAAGTCTTTGTTGTTTAACCACAAATTAAGAAATGGCTTTGTTTTGGCATTTTGGAGTTCAATCATACAGCGCTTTGTCAATTTGCCTTTGGGGAAAAAACTCGAGGAGTTTAATTCTAAATTTCGTTTCTGTTTCTATTCATCACTGCTAGTACACCAGTTTATTTCTGATGAATGTTTTAGTAAATAAAATTTAAATCTATGAGAAATAATAAACCTTGTCTAGCTTAATAAAACAAGGTATTTTAGTCAAGCATTATAAGTTAACATTTTCCGAGATAGAATTAGGCAATAGCTTTCTTTATCTTCTTTGTGAATTCATTTTCAGTTTACTTTCAATTCTGATGATTTTTTTCTTTACATACTTAACATCGTATTACAAAACCAAACAGGATTTCTCTCGTGATCCGTGGTTTTGTGTATTTATTTTTGAGTTTTCTGTATAGTCCTCTTCCTTGTGAGTCTCTGTCTCTGCGTCTTCCCCGTTAATTGTTTCCGAGGTGTATCTCATTCCCGTGATTATCCTGTGCGTATTTAGTTCCACCTGTTGTCAGTGTTCCTCGTCGGGTCCTCGTCAAACATACGTCGTGTATCATCGTGTTTCTTTGTGCCGCCTGTTTCCCTGTGCCGTTGTTGTTTTGGATTTATCATTAAAACCGCTATTCTTCATATTCGTCCTGGCCTGCCTGCGTCTCTCTCACCTCAGCAAGAAACCAAATCGTGACAGAAGGACCCGACCAGAACTGAGGTGAGGACGTCATGGCCAGTGAGGCGTGGTTCCAGCAGCAGTTGGAGTTGGCACAAAGGGATCTCTATAAGGATGTAGAGATCCTGCCTTCTCCNTACCCAGGAGACGGAGACCGTGGCGGAGGGGTAAGAGGGAGTCGGGAGGAGCAGTTCCGGCCAGCCCGAACCCGTGGCTGGGATCGCGGCTGGTACTTTGCCCTCCCGGATATGGCCCACGCCGTTACTGCCGCCCTGAGCCGCTGGAGATCCCGGCCCCTGGGCACCGACGTCATCATCGCCTTGTGCCGCCGGAGATCCCTGCCCCTGGGCACCGACGTCACCGCAGCCCAGTGCCGCCGGAGATCCCGGTTCCTGGGCACCGACGTCACCGCAGCCCTGTGCCGCCGTAGATCCCGGCCCCTGGGCCCCGCCTGCAGCTGCCTCCGGTTCCTGCGCCGAGGCAGCGTCTGTCCCCACCCCCAGAGTTTCCTGTGCCCGCTCCTCCCGAGTTTGCAGATCCGCCCGAATCCCCTGAGTCTTCCGAGTCCCCTGAGTCTTCTGAGTCCCCTGAGGCTCCGCCCCCCGAGTGTGCAGACGATCCCGAGACTTCAGAGTCTTCTCCTCCTAAGTCTGCGCCCCCAGAGTCTCCACCTCCCAGTGTTCTGCCTCATGAGTTTCCTGTGCCCGCTCCCCCCAGGTTTGCAGATCCGCCCGAGTCTCTGCCCCAGCTGCTGCTCCACCCGAATACCCCTCTGAGCCTGCTGCTCCACCCGAGTACCCCTCCAAGCCTGCTGCTCCACCCGAGTACCCCTCCGAGCCTGCTGCTCCACCCGAGTACCCCTCCGAGCCTGCTGCTCCACCCGAGCCTGCCGCTCCACCCGAGTCGGCTCCTGATGTTCCTGGTGCTCCTTCAGAGCTTCCTGCCGACTGGCGCCTCTGCCGGCCTTCCAGGGCCACTGACCGGTCCTGCGAGTCCAAGCGCCTCCTCCTGCGACGGCGGCTAAGACCGCCTCCACGTCCATGCTTCCTGCGGCGGCTGAGACCGCCTCCACCACCTCTACGTCTGCGCTTCCTATGTCGGCGCCGCCCACCGGACCTGCCTGTGGGACTCCGCTTCCTACGCCGGCGCCGCCCGCCGGATCTGCCTGCGGGGCTCCGCCTCCTGTTCCGTGGGCGGCCCCCGGACTGTTTTCCAGGTTTGAGTTCCTGTTTGGATTTAGTTTTGTTTCCTGGACTCTAGCCGTCGCTGCTCCGCCCATCTTGCTGGGTTGTTTTTTGTTTGAGACTGTTTTTCTGGACTCTTGCCCTCCTGCCGTCACCCCTCCGCCCACCCAGTTGGGTCATTTTGTTTTTTGGACTTTTCTGATGGGCGTCTGGTAGCCGCCCCTTAAGGGGGGGGTACTGTCGTGATCCGTGGTTTTGTTTATTTATTTTTGAGTTTTCTGTGTAGTCCTGTTCCCTGTGAGTCTCTGTCTCTGCGTCTTCCCCGTTAATTGTTTCCCATGTGTCTCATTCCCGTGATTACCCTGTGTGTATTTAGTTCCACCTGTTGTCAGTGTTCCTCGTCGGGTCCTCGTCAAACGTATGTCGTGTATCATCGTGTTTCTTTGTGCCGCCTGTTTCCCTGTGCCGTTGTTGTTTTGGATTTATCATTAAAACCACTATTCTTCATATTCATCCTGGCCTGCCTGCGTCTCTCTCACCTCAGCAAGAAACCAAATCGTGACAATTTCTCAGAGATCTATGATAGTTAGAAAACTCATCGGATATACTGTTAACAGAAAACACAAATGGATAAAATAATCTCTAAGAAGTATCTTCATTCTGTTCAGTTTGAACACCAGATTGTCTCTGGATATTTGACTTTAACACATCTAGTTATAAAGGCTATGAATGAATCACAAGTTAACACTGTGAACAGCTGTGGACCAGGCACACAGCCCTGAGGGGTCCCAGTACTAAGTGTGATGGAGCCAGTGGTGTTTTTCCAATGTGGACTAACTTCAGTTCCAGTCAGGAAGTTCAGAAAGCAGCCTTCGGGCAAAGAAGAAAAAGACGTTTCTCTATTAGTCTCTATGAGTCTTGTTAAATGTTGAGCTAAAATCTGAGGACAGGATTCTGGGATATGATGGGTGATGAAACTTCTGTTATTCACTGATAAGTGAAATGGCATGGATCTAATAATAGAATAGAATAGAAAGGCCCTTTATTGTCACAAAACGGGGAAATTCCTACATATTGTTTTATTGTAATATTGTTTTCATCAGTCTGTACTGAGGATTTTTAAGTGATGATTATGTGAAACTTTCCCTCCTTACTACATAAAAATAGTAGTAATAGTGTGTCTGTTTTTTTTTTCTTCAAATCACCAATAGCACCTGAACAAGACGTACAACACTGATGTTCCACTGGTCCTCATGAACTCCTTCAACACAGACGAAGATACGAAGAAAATCCTGCAGAAGTACACACACCACCGGGTAAAGATCCACACCTTCAATCAGAGCAGGTAAGACCACTACATCTGGAAACTGGTTTGTATTTTAAATAGCATCTTAGAAAGACTTTTTAGACTTTTTTTTAGACTTTTTAGAGAGCCGCTCACTGTCAACCACCAGTTGATGGAAAACGGTATCATTAAGTGTGTTAAGAACCCCGCTGGGCGTTACCTGTTACGTGTGTTCATGAATGCATACCATCAGGAACAGACTGCAGATGTTTTGTAACATGTGGAAGAACCTGTTTGTGATGAATGCCGTAGTGTCTGCAGTTCGTCAGCCAAGTGGAACTTTCATTTTCCAGTTGTGATTCAATTATTCATCAGCTCCACATGCCTTAGGGAAGCTGGGTCAACGCTTTTTCTGGGGCAGCAGCAACACTAGCTGGAGGATTTAATGTCAAAGAAGCTGAGCAGTTTTAAAAGTCATTTTCGACGGGAGAACAAAGAAACGCTGAGGCCATTACAATAATTCCTAAAAATCCAATTACAGTCATTGTTCACTGGCACATGGAGAGAAAACAATCAGCTTTAAACACCAAACAAAGCCATAAGTTATTCACCCATCTTCATTATGCTTTGACTTAAGGAAGGCTCAGACATGCATTCAAAATCTGGCTATGTCTTTAAGAGATTTTTTAAACCTTATTTCACGAAAAAAAACTGGAATAAAACTGATTTGCACCTAAACAATGGTTGGATCACAATAAATACAGACAAAATAATAATATTTTTAACATTATAGCATCTTATGTCAGCAATACAGTTAGCTTGCTTAGCGAGGCAAAAACTATAACCCCATTGATCTTCACTTACTGTGCATTTTGCTCTCTCTCTCTCGCTCTTTCCCAGCCTCAGTGAAACACACAGGAATGTCTAGACATGCATAAAATAAAGCTTCCTTTTAAATAGCTTCTTCCTCTGACTCCATTTTTTAAAACGCCTTAAATGTTTACTCCCTACTCCCTATGTCTTTCTCTTAGATTGCTCTGCTGAGCTTTTGTTCTGTGTTGCCTTGTTAAGAGACAAAAATTAATGAACATATCACTCAAAAAATATAAATCACCTGACTTTGGTCACTAGCCTAAGAGGCTTTATCAGGCTGCAGTAATCTGATCAAGTCATAGTTTTAGACGTTCTGTAAACCAGTTTGACCAATTGTTTGTGATCATTTTACTTGAGGGGGGGTAGGCTTGTGGCTCAGTAAGAAGAGTAGTTGTCTTAACAATTAAAGGGCTGTGAATTTGATTCAAGTAAGCAACATGTCAGTTAAAATGATTCATTGCCATATTCTTTGCCCTCAAAGAGGTCTCAGTATCTTCTTGCACAACTGTTCCACCTCCAGTGGAAGCAGGAGGTTTAAGTGTTTGAGCTCATATCAAAACCGTCATCAAAATCAGAACTTGAATTAATCCCACTTTAACAACACCACTGCGTAGTGTCTTTTCTCCCAAGTAGCTCATCTGAATTTCCTAGAGCTGCCAGAAGAGCTGCCAGTTCACATTTAGTCCGGCTCCTCATGAGGATTGTTAATCCTTCATTAAAACGCTTTGATCTGTCTAATTCTCACATGGATGATGGTTTTTGCACCTCACCTGACTTCTTGATAAAACCTTAAAAACAAATTTGAAAAAAGTTCCCCAGGTCACACTGTTTGAGTAAAAACAAAAGCAATATTTATTAAGATTTTATAGATAAATCCCAGTCATATCTAGGGCTACAAAGAATGATGATTCTAGTCATCATTCCATCAATTATTCTGACTATTTATTGATTAATTTGATTTTTAAAAAATGGTATTAGAAATGGTAGTTTTTCATTAAAGCACTCAAGTTGTTTTTATGCCATATTAGAAATACATTAAAAGATTCAAATAATACAATTCCAGAAAATAAGCTAATAAGTTAAAGAATTAATCAATCACTAATTAGTTTGACAATTATTTCAATAATCGATTAATCATGATTAATCGAATTAATCGTTTCAGATTAGCATCCCGTTAGCGACTACTTGACCATTTGAAGCAAAAAATGCTACAATTACAGGGTTTCCCCCAGAAAACTTGCTAAGCCCGGTAGTTGGGGTGTCGAGGCAGTCCACCGGCGGTCTACCGTGTTTTTGTATTAAAAGATGTTAAGTTGACAGGAAATGCGTGTAATTGTATGTTATGGGAAAACATCTCCAGTGAAATGCTATTTAAACACACAACTAGTCTAAAAACAACAAATTTGAACTTCTGTTTAATCTAAATTAAGTCAGTGGCTCCATCAGGGCTTCAGGGGCCCCATAAACACACATGTTTTTAAAACAGACCACAGATACTTAAATGTAAAACTTGTTTATTGAGATTATCAATGCTGTTAATTTTTATTTAATTGTTTAGGCATACATAAATTAAAAGATTTTAAATTGTTTAACATTTAGATCCAACATTTTAAGGAGTTGGCAATTTACTTTGTAAAACCTAAAAGAACAATATTCATAGTTGGATTGTTTTGTTACCATAGCAACAATCTGATGCTGGGAGTTTAATCTTTGAATTTAAAAATACCTTTTTAGGCTGGCCAATTAAACTACTTCCTTCTCCCATATTTCACTAAATATAACACATGGCGGGCTGCCAGGCTTATAATACACTGGGGGAAACCCTGAATTATTATTAGTGATCATCTCATCCCTGTGCTTGTCCGTCCAGGTACCCCCGCATACACAAAGAGTCTCTCCTCCCCGTGGCTGCAAACCTGAGCATGACGGGCCAAAACGCCGACGGCTGGTATCCTCCTGGTCACGGCGACATCTATGCCAGCTTCTACAACTCCGGCCTGCTGGACAAGCTCATCGCGCAGGGAAAGGAGTACATCTTTGTGTCCAATATCGACAACCTGGGAGCCACCGTTGACCTGCACATCCTCCACTACCTGGTCAGCCAGCCCAACGGCAAGCGCTGCGAGTTTGTCATGGAGGTTACGGATAAGACGCGCGCTGATGTCAAGGTAGGGCCTGGAGGACGAGGACACTTTGACATGAATCTCACATTGGGCTAAAATGATCAATTGATTATTAAAATGCCTTTAATCGATCACTGAAATAATTGTCTAATAATTTAGTAATTGATTAATTGTTGACTTTAGCATACAGATTAATAAAGGTCATTTGTTGAACGAACAATATCCTCAGATGAGTAATTAATCCAAAACTGCACAAAAAGATCTATGCATTTTGCATTTAAGATAAAAAACAAAACACTCCTTGTCTGTAAATCTGTTTTACCCAGAACTCCTCAGGTTGTATAGTTTTAACTTCACCTGGTTCAAATTCTGTAAAACAAACAAAAAGAAAGTTGTATAAAATTAATTTTAGGCACCTTTTTCTACCCAATTATTAATCTAATAAATAATCAACATGTTAGTCGACATTATTTTTTTCTATACAAATGAATGCTTTTCTACAAAAGTTGCAAAAGCTACACTAAAGGAATTCTACATTGTTGCATTTGAGGCAGTAGAAATATGAATATGAATTTCTAATATTGTGTAAAAAAACAACGTAGGTGGTTACATAAAAAATCTGCAGGATGTATTGATTAATCAATTAATTGTCAGTATAACTGATAATTAAAACAATCATGCTCTAATCTCATAATTTTGCCTAATCATTTCAAAGACAACAGATATAAACTATGAAGTAAAATTGTTGATTTTCTTTTATTATTATTTTTTCCTAGGGAGGAACCCTGATCCAGTATGAAGGAAAGCTCCGCCTCCTGGAGATCGCCCAGGTGCCCAAAGCTCATGTGGACGAATTCAAGTCGGTTTCAAAGTTCAAGATCTTCAACACCAACAACCTCTGGATCTCTCTGCCTGCCATCAAGAGGCTGCAGGAGCAGAACGCCATGGACATGGAGATCATTGTCAACCCGAAGGTGAGCGAGGCGGAGATGAAAAAGCCCGGTACACAACTCTGCTCTGATTGGTGTCATCGTGGTTTTCTTTTTGCAAACATACTAAGCAGAAATGATGGAGAATTTTCCAAATATCAACTTCAGATAAAGAGATATATGGGTGAAAACATATTAGCTTTGATGCTGTTGCTCAGCAAGAAACCTCATCAGTTTCTGTTTGTCCTCATTTCTTTGCTTAAGATGAATTGAAAGTATGTGGTATGACATCCGTATAATATTCCACGGCCTGTTCAAAGATAGCCATCGCCACGGAGACCAAGTTTGGAAAATAAACAGTTCAGGTGAAAGGCTCTTCCCTGGAAAATTAATTTAGTTTGACCTCACCCATCCTCAGAACTGGAAGGCTGCAAAAGATGCACCTCGCAAAAATAAATGTAGAAAAATGAATGCTTTGTTTTTTTTATTCATTTAGACTGGAAATTCTCAATTCATATTTTTTTCCCAAATCACCAATGCACAACTACACATCTATCAATACTAATGAAAGCATTCAATAGAAGCTTCTTTTATTATTATTTATTCATTTATTTAAAGATAATTTTAGACAGATTTATTCCCACCCTTATCTTGGACTATGTCTTGTTGCCTAGAAACAGAAATAAACCCTGGTGGAAATAAAGATTGAAATCTTGTTGAGCTTTTCTTTTTTTTTTACTTATTTAGTCCTTTTAATGAATTAAATTAATGTATTGATGAAATACATACATTTTTTTCACAAAACTTAAATTACAGGACATGTCTATGCAAATAACAAAAGGCCGCTTACATTTTTAATATTTGTACCCCCAGATTTTTCTCAGCTTATATGTAAAACTGTTCTCCTGTCCTGAGCATGCATGTTTAACTAAAAGAAAGTGTTTTAGGTCTTCATAAGTCACTAAGCTTGCACATGTATGCAGTCAGAACAATATTTTAAAATGTTTAAAACAACTGTAACTGAGACAAATGACACAAATCCCTTTTTTTCTTTCTCATAAAGGAGATGGTGAGGAAGGCAGAGGTGGACAGAGTAGCCAGAAATTGTGTTCAAGTAACGATACTTCATAACATTGTTACTCAAGTGGAAGAAAGTGTACGGTGTAGTAAAACTACTCCTAAATTCAGAAGTTATTGCAAAAATGTACTAGATTCCAACAGAAAATTCATATTTCTCTCTGTTTAGAAATACCTGTTTATTTCTGCTGTGAGTTTAAAGTGTGCGAACAGAAACTCCAACTTTAAAGCTGGGTTTTAGTTTGGCTGCTGCCTCGGAGCGAGATTAAACCTTGGCTCCCTCGCCCATCCTTCACTGAGCAGACAACCACTTCAGGATATGAAAGTAATAAATTCACACTAAAGCCCTGCTTCGCTGTTGATTACCGCTGCCTCTGCCCGAGCAGAATATACAGATGTAATCCTCATTACTCGACAGAGCTCACGCTGTGATAAAGTTGTGTGTTATGTAAGAGGCAATAAGTGAGCGGGAGTTTCTGGCTCCCCCAGAGCCAGAGAACTCGGTTTCTTGTGACGCCCTCATAAATGGTAAAATCAGGCGCAGGTTTGATGCACAAGGACATGAAATTGTGAATGTTGCGTAAGGGGCCTCTCACCGACGCCTGCCCGAGTCTCCTGTCATTACATTTGTATGTGTTACATCACAGAAGCCTTTCACAGGGTAATTTTAGCTCATTATGAACCCCTCTGCGGCTGGAAGTAGCTTCACTTCTTAAACTCCAACCTCGTCAACGGCTTGGTGCTTTCATCAGGTCTAGATGAGGCGTGCAGAAATATCTGCTCATGTTTCCGTCTGCCATCTCAGGAAGCAATTTCTTGATGCATTTACAGCAGGCAGGGTGTCCATGCAGCCTTAAAAAAGACTTCAACTCATGCATCTAAAATGAAGGCCTTAACATTTCTTAGATTCCTTGAAAAACAATTCTTTAATTGTTTTTCAATTAATTAGTCACAGGTCTTAAATTTTGTTGTGGCAGGACTAATTATTGTCATATCTTCTATGTAGTTTTCTTTTTTTCTTGTGGGACTTTACTGCTACGCAAAACTTCGAGTGGCGAGCAGTAAACGCAGTCACTGCATTCTGTGATTCAACACAGTGGCAGCTACCGCTAACTCGCTGCTAATATACCCTAATAAGGGTAAAGCTAGCTGGCTTTTTTACTTCCGTCATGGTTTAGTCCTTCACCCCAGTTTGATGGACGATATTCATCTTTAGTGTTGCCTAATGCTGCCATGCTGTAGAGCACATTACATATTTATCTTCTTTGGAAAGCACGCCCTGAACAACAGGCTGGACTTTGGCACGCAGTTGCTTCTACTTAGTGGATATATGCTAATCGTCTACACACATGAGGTCATTGGAGTGTGATCCAAAAGCGTGTGTGTGTATGTGTGTGTGTGCTGGTTCAGGTGTGCAGCTATTGCAACAGATCTACTGATATTAGAAAACCTGGAAGGTACATTTGTGCTCCGTTCTCAGCTCTGAGATGAAAACAAAGAGAGATGATCTAAGATTCAATAAAACATACTAAAACTGTCACATAGACTAAATAGTAGTTGCCTAGTTTCAGTTCAAACACAGTAAGTGACTAATATAAGATTAAACACAAGTAATCTCAAATAAGCTAACTCTTAACAGCTCCAGGATGGGAGCTAACTGTAACCGTGGTGACGAGGTCCGGGGGATGAGGGGAAGAACAACAAGTTAAACACAAATTCAACTTATTTCAGTCACTTCATGTCTCCCTCTCCTTGTCACCTTCAGACACTCGATGGAGGGCTGAACGTCGTCCAGCTGGAGACAGCGGTTGGCGCGGCGATCAAATGCTTTGACAACGCGA
Organism: Micropoecilia bifurca; assembly: GCA_903067075.1. Lineage (NCBI taxonomy): Eukaryota > Metazoa > Chordata > Actinopteri > Cyprinodontiformes > Poeciliidae > Micropoecilia > Micropoecilia bifurca. The sequence continues at coordinate 5,458 of CAEGAF010058447.1, read as the reverse complement.
TGGGGATAAACGTCCCCCGCAGCCGCTTCCTCCCTGTCAAAACCACGTCGGACCTGCTGCTGGTCATGTCCAACCTGTACAGCCTGGACGCCGGCTCCCTCACCATGAGCCCCAAGAGAGAGTTCCCCACCACGCCACACGTCAAGCTGGGCAGCTCCTTCACCAAGGTGGGACCTGGGAGCATGGCTGGCGTCGGTCATGTGACATGTTCACACCGTTAAATGTTGTATATTTGATACTGCGCTTTTTAGCTGTTTTATTGGAACCTCCGCACTGTGCTGGTTAATCATTCTTACATCTTAAATATGATACTTACGGGTTAATAAGTGATGTGGCCTGCTGCCTGATAAAGTAACCCTGTTGTTGTGTTCAGGTTCAGGAGTACCTGACCCGCTTTGAGAGCATCCCCGACATGCTGGAGCTGGACCACCTGACTGTCTCTGGAGACGTCACGTTTGGGAAAAACGTGTCGCTGAAGGTAAATCCTTCAAGGGTCATAAACGTTTCACACACGAGTCGACGGCTTCGAACCCAAAAACTCAAATTTTTGCAAATTTTATTTTAGGTGTATAATGTAGAGGAGGTGTAGGTGCAACAATTGCATATATTTTTTAAGCTGATCACCAATTTTTAAAAATTCTATTTTTGGCCAGTCTCTGATAAAATTATATATTAAAAAAATTGCTTGGTTGCCAACAGTTGTGTGATTATTGTTAGATTATTGACTGGCGGGTGGGTCCATCCGTCAGTCCTTTGCAGATGACCGGTTGATATACAGGCTTCCAAGATTAAGGAAATCGGTGCAGATTTATGGGCCGGACGATTTTTCAGTGCAGCCGAAAAGCAAGGAAATACCAATGCATGATGCACTTTTCAGATTTTAACTTGTGAAAGATTTTCAACTTTATTTTGATGAATCACATAAAATCCTAAATAATAAATAAAGTTTGCGTCAAAAAAGTCTGCAAAAGTTAAAATAGTTCTACTAATTACTACCACTACTTCATCTACTTATGTTTACATGTTTGTGTTCATTCATGCTGGAACAGGTTCTGCTATTCTAGTTTTGTAAATGTTTCCCTGACGTCTCGCCTGCTGCTTAAGGAGACTGGAACTCATCGTCTCTCTTCCTCGTCTTCCCAGGGCACCGTCATCATCATTGCCAACCATGGCGATCGGATCGATATTCCGGCCGGCTCCATGCTGGAAAACAAGATAGTGTCCGGCAACCTTCGAATCCTGGACCACTGAGGCCTTTTCCCAGCTGTGTCGCTGCCCCCTTCACTGTGCAGCCCTGATCATGTGACCTGTCCTAGACCCGCCTGTCTGTTTTGCCACTAAGAAACAGAGGATTTCTCTTCTCTGGAGGTTGAAACTGGGCTCTGCTGCCCTCTGCTGGCTGATTAGTATATAACTATTAGGAAGTGTTAACAAATTAGTCCTAACTGTGACCTTAATAAACCTGATTTTTAGATTAACACCTAACTAAAGCAACTTAAAAAAATGGATTGCATTTTTTTAATCTGTAGCTACTAGATTCAATGATAGCACTAAAAATATTAAATATTAAGTGATATTGGCTCTTAGCAGTGGCGATGCAGAACTAATGCAGAAGTCAGGACAGCTTAAATATGGAGGCATTTTAAAAATTGATCACAAGAAATCAACGCATCCATCGCTCGATGAAACTCATTTTACGGGATTCAAGAACACACACTTGAATGCAACATGCCAAAACTTTCATAATTCAAGTTCAGTCACATCTCAGAGTTTTACATGGGATGACCGAATTTTATGTAATCTTGTTGAAAATGTAACACTCATGTGCTGAAAAATAACTTAGACCCAGATTGAGATTAGTAGAAATTTTGAAAATAAGTGAATTTTTACTGTTTACAAAAAATCCACCGTTTTGAAATCAGATCAATATTTATGAACCAGAGGCTTTGAAGGAATTCAGGAATGTTTACATCACCCATTGCAGAAACGTTAAAAAGTTTCACACACAGTGTCAAACGAAGCTAAAAGGATGTGTAAAGCTGAGTTGAAGAGCAAGTTGTGATTCTTCACCATATTCACCTGAAAACACATTCATTTCACTCATGCAAGTTCTCATTCAGCTTCATTGAAATATAAAATCTATAATCAGAGCAGCTTTCAATCTAACAAAGGTACATTTTTGAGAGTGTGGAGCCACTAAATAACTCTGAGGTGATAAAGTTGTGCTGGCCGATAAGTTGATTGTCTCTAAAAACCATGAAAACTGTGAGAGACATTTCTGTACTTCCATAGCAGATGTTCAGTTTCCAACAGAACTGTCTCGAATCGAAGCTTGTGCCATGTTTTCATGTTCTTACAGCAGAAAACCTGACAGGACCAACATTCAGGCATGTTGTAGCTTTATGTGTTTGTAGAAACATGTGTCAGTTTCAATGGAAAGCATTACTTTATGAGATTAAACAAAAGGCATTCTTTGTGTTTGATTGTAGCATGTTGTGTTGTCTGAAGCCTCTTTGTCCATCCAAATTATCCAGTGCCGTTTCTGTATGTGCAGTATTTCCTGTTGCTTTGGTTTACACACAAAATATTTTTTTATTCATTTTCAAATCATGTACACAAAGTTCTTTTGTTTTTTTTGCGTGGTAATACTTGAGACGGGTTTGGCTGGTGCATACAAAGAGCAATAAGTGTTGATCTGTGACAGCTACAAAGTTCCCAGTCCAGTTCTGCCTCCTCAGAGCTGAATAAAGTGCAATATGAAGTACCGAACACGCAGTCTGTGGTATGTTCATCCAGAATCCTCTGGTTTTTTCTTAATGGGGAAGTGGTTCAGAGGTAAGTGGGGATGTTAAGAATTTCAGCTTTAAATTCATGTTCAGAAACAGGCTTAAGTTAAGAAGTAAAAAATTAGGGTGTTCGCACAACCTTAAAATTTTAAATTCATATGTCTAAGGTTATGGCCTTAAAATGTCTTACTTCCATTGAAGAACAAGTTGGCATTAGCTACATTAATCACAGGCCTTAAGTTTTGTTGTGGTGGAATTCTAATCTCATATATTCTATGTAGTTTTCATTTTTCTTGCGGAACTTTACTGTTATGCAAAACTTTGGTAGCCAGCTAAGAAGGGTAAAACTAGATAACTTTTTTCATAGGTAAGTGCAGGGTTTTTTTGCCATTTGCCTGGATGGTGTTTGTCTTAGCCAGTGGCTCACTTTTTGTTCATAATTTCCTCAGTCTTAAATTTGACTTGATGAAAACTTCAGAAATCCTGAAAAGTTGTTTAAACCAAAAGTGGTTTTTTTTGTTTTGTTTTTTTGCATAAATCTTTTATCTTGATGCTTTTCAGATCATCAAACAAAGGATATCAGGAAAAACATAACCTGACCAAATACAAAACATATCTAAACCAATCTACCCTGATTATTGTCAGCATTATGGGTTATTGATAACTGGTAATGGGTTGTGTTGTTAAGGAGAGATTTCGGGCTATTGATAACTGGTAATGGGTTGTGTTGTTAAGGAGAGATTTCGGGCCACACTCAATTGAACAGAGGGTCTAAAAAAAAGTGCAGACTTTGAGTAGGCCACTTCAAAAAACTCTGTTTTGTTTTTGTTTGAGCCATTATGACGCAGGCTTGCCAGTGTGCTGATAGTTAAGCCAACTTTGCAGAGCTTTAGGTCATAAATCAAAGTCTAGAAGCAGCTGGAAAGCGTCACTAGCCACCATAACATTTGCATAATAAACTGTTTTTTAACTCTGACATTGTTAGTTTTACTAGATGTTATTACATAAAGTTCAGTTTTTTCCTCTTTTTTTCATCTCTAGAGAATTTTTGTGTTCTTTTTGGTCTTATAAATCTTCCATGGATGCTATTTTTGCTCAGTCTCTTTCCATTTGGTTGAATCATCAGCTCCATTCATTATATAAAAAAAGAAAAATATCACCAAGTGGTGGAAGTAGAACCAACTCCCCCATCGTTAGGCAGCATCCAAGTGAAGCTCAACACAACTAAATGTCACTTTTACACTTTGTTTAAAGTTGATACAAAAAAAGTGTTTGCTGGAAACATTCTTTGATTTTGCCTTTTATAAGCACAAAGACAGGAGAAGAGGTGAGTAAAAGATGGAGGGATGAATTGGTGTTTGAATCAAAACAGGGCTGAGAGAACAGTAGAGACACAGAGGGAAGCCCTTTATTCATACAGAGGTCCATGAAACAAGACCAAACAAGACTGAGTGAAGGAGAGGACAGAAGCTTTGTCTCTTTTTTTCTTCCATTTTTTTAAGGTGATGTATCCTCAGATGGCTGTAGCATAGGGTCATCGGTTTCTCCCTGAGGTGAGTTAGTGTGTCGCGGTCTGAGGATACGAGGAGAGCTACTGCGTGGGCAGAAACTGAACACATACAATCAACCCGTTAAATTACAATCTCTCTCTTTCTTGCATAAAAACACAGAACGACTGATTTGCCTGCGAGAGTTCGGACTTCGCGAGGACCTGAAGGTTGGAAGAGACGCTTCAGTTTTGTCTACAGCTTCAGTGTCTTGCTAATGTAGGTCGCACCAAAGCGTGCGAGGCAGTAGGAGTTTGGGAGAATCTGTGCTTTTTTTTAATAAAAGAAAAAGTGACATCAGGACTGCCTCGGTTAAATCTATTCCCTGTTTCTCGGGTAGGAGGGAAGCGGGTGGATGCATAGTTCAACTAGAAAGTTTCTGGTGAGCAGTGGGAATTTTATTAAGGTACAGCAAGTTAGGGTTCGAAAAATTTTCATCAATTCATTCCTATAATGTAATGTATTTTAATGATTTGCTTGAGAAAGTATCAGTCTGCTGGATGGAGGAAAACTATCACATTTCTTCTTTGCTCATAAGATAGTCAGATGTGGATCTACTAACGGTTGCACAAAAGATAGTCATGATGTTAAAATCCTCCCGCTGTCTTAAGAGATGGGGTCATTTGGATGTCACAAGTTTTTTACTCTGTGCGTGGTCAAGGTGTCTTTGTGTGTGGTTTCAGGCATTGACGGTCTGACGGGACAACCCCCTGCTTCCCCGCTCTCTGTCACATTTGCCCCGTTTCTCCTGAGCCTCGCGCCACAAGAGGGTTAATCTAAACAAAGTGCCACCCATCTTAAGGACATTTTAAAAGTAGAAGTGGCTTACAGAAAACAGCATGTCTGTAAAGCAGCAGACTTCAGGCTAGTTTCCAAAATCAACCAGCTTGACAAATTAAACTAATATCAATCTTGCTATTCATGTTTTACTATATAAAGAATAATACAGTTTAACTGTCTATGCAGCAAACATAAAAAATGGCTACTCTATTTACTTGTGTTTATTCTTCATTCTCCTTTAAGTCTAAGCATCAGACATAAATAATAATACTGTACATTGATATACAAATCAATATATTATTTTATCAGCAGTATGAATAATGTTTGCTTTTGTTGTGTGTGTAT
>CAEGAF010058432.1:0-13036 GCA_903067075.1 Micropoecilia bifurca | reverse complement strand
ACACACACACACACACACACACACACACACACACACACACACACACACACACACACACACACACACACACACACACATGCACACACACACACACACAGCAGTGTGGCACACATCAGCTGCTTTCCAGCTGAGACGAGGACTGTTGCCACTGCTATATTTGATATCTCATTGAGTAATTAATAATGATCTATTAATAACAGTGGAAGCTGTTCAAAATCCTCATTTTCATTTCTGCTCATTTCTGGAGCGTTTGACAAGGTCCAGCTGGCTTTTGCACTCCCTTCAGTGTGGAGAGAAAAAAAAATCCAATTTAATTTTGGGAACAGATTTACTTTACAATTAAAAGTGGTAAAATTGTATTTATTATTGTTTTTCATTTTTCACTTCAGCTAAGCACATGTACAGAGTACATATTATAAGTGAAGCAATGGTCATGCTTTATGAGCAAGAAAAGATCAACACAAACAAAGTTACATGTTACTTAAATTGAAAAATCATTATTTTCTGACCATTATTACTGACCACTGTGGTCTTCACAATTTAATCCCTTCTTCACCGGTGTTTTCAGTTCTTAGTAAGGCATACCTTCACTCTCATGACCTGCTACAAATGTGATGTATAACGTCTGCATTCTTAAAGGGATATTGCGCAAAAAAATACTCCTTTTAGCTTTACATCATGTTACAATGTTATTCCCTCATCAAAAACATAACTGAAGTTTTGTCTTTATTCTTTCATTCATTGTTTGATAATTCATTTAATATCCACTAAGCATTTCAGCTGCGCAAAAATGCTTAGTGGGACTAGGCGCCACCTTTGACGCAGCTCCTCCTTTTCCTCCTCGGAAAACGCATAATACTGCCCCCTTAAGGAATCTTAGCTCACTCCACTGTTCAATTATGTTTCTGGACTTAATGTGTATAATGAAACATCTTTTCTGCCAATTTTGGAATTTTAGATTCATCCATATAGTAAAAGGTTGCATCAATCCAGTGAAATGTGAAGACATTTGATATTAAATGACAAGCTCTGGACAAACAAAGAGCCACCATGTTGTGAGATGCTACATAGAATATAGCAGCTTACATTTCTATGTTTTTGGCTATTATATCCCTCGTGCATCATTTAGATCAGCCTGCTCTCCCTGACCCCGGCATGAACGGTAAATGTCAACACTCTGATCCAGGTGACTTGCTGCATTTGATCTTTAGTGACCCGTTAAGGAGCCCCGGAGACCGAAACGGAGTCATCCGGGTTCGCAATTTTTAACCGAGTGAGCGAGCATGACTGAACCATGAGAATCTCTGACGTCATTTTGAAGACGTCAGCTTGCAGAGTGAATCATGGTGTGACTTTACCCCGACGCCCCAGAAAACGATTCCAGCCAAAAACAGCAATCTAAATTGACACGACAGAAGCCTCAAACCCAGACAAAAGATGGGTATCTTGCAAAAAGAAGCCACTATTTCAATGACTAGTACGTTTAGTGTGTGTAGGAGGTGATCATAGGATTTAAATGCCTCTGACAGCAGCCATGTGTTGCTCAGAGCGTTTTCGAAAAGTGAATTGAAAGAATAGAGTGTGGGCAGAGAGAGCTACAGAGAGGTGATGCAGCAGTGACAGTTATTTCTGCCCAAGCGGTGACTAGCTGCCCACTGTATTGGCACTGTAAAGCCAAATCACCAAGTCAGCTAGCCTCAGGGCATGCTGCACTGTTGTTGCCATGGTGAGCAGATAATCTCCAAAATAAAATAATTAAAAAAAAAAAAGCCTTTTATTGTTGCAGCTAGGATGGACAGCTGTTTCAGCAGGTAACCTTTGAGTGCATCACTCTCTCGAATGTGTGAAACTTTTGAATAGTCACTCAAGTTTCTTTTAAAGTCAGAATGGAAAACAGAAATGTGTGTACGCTATCATTTGTAAAGCTTTAAAGATATACATTATCTCAGCGGCCCAGTGAAGGGCATTAAGCCGTGGGAGTGAAAAGCAGTCGTCTTCAGCCCTGCAAGGATTAACTGAGTTTTTCACGTCAGTTTGAGAACGTTATACTTAGCTTAATAAAGTTGTTGCCACCTCATGTAATTAAGAGTCCAACTGTGTCCAGTTTAACTTCAGCACAAATGCAGCTGTTCCGTTTTGTGGAGGCCCGTCGACAGACTGCTAACCATGAAATCCACAAATCTGGTCCTTTAAGAAGAAAAAGCGCTTTCTGTTTGCCACAAGCTTTTTAATATAACAATGTTATTTATACCCAATGTAAAAGTCTATTTTGACTCCATTAGTGGTTAATGAAGTTATACTATCTCGAGCTTCTGAATTTTTTTTTGTTTAATAGTGTACAAAAAAATGAAATGAAATTATCCAAAGTCAAAGTAAATCTAGCTAGATTAAGATAATTGTTCTCTAACTGTCAGTATGTACTCCTAAAGAAAACTCCAGTGGCTATACTTCCTCAGCCTCCTGTTCTTTTCTGATTTAATGAGTGTCTCAGCTAAACAGCAAAGCCAAGACAACTAAAAGTTGTTTTTTCTGCTCTCAAATCAACATAAAACACATATTGTCTCAAACACGGCCTGACAACTACTAAATAAAACATCGGAAAAGAAAACATGAAGAAGTGAAAAGCAAAAGCAATTGAGTGGAACTTTTCCACTAAGGAAAAGCTGATGAGAATGTTAATAGATTTTGCCACAGAAAACCAAAATGAAAATATTATCCTGCACAAATCAAATCTCCCTCAGTTAGTACAAACAGGAAGAAGGTACACAGTATCTTGTTCTTGCTTGGTGTAAGAATTATCGAACAGCTGTCCATTCTTTTATATATATCCTAACAGATTAAGGTTTTATTTTGCCACCTAATATAAAATTTAAAAAAAAAAAATCGACGAAGTTTGAGTTGAGTGGGTTAATCTTTCCTCAACTGACCAGAGAAATCACCTGTAGTGTCCGCACCGCAGAGCTGTTAGTTTTGTGTAGGATTCTGTGAATTCTTGATGTTTGTCATCTGACCTCACTAAGATCCACTGGGACAAACACAATTGGCTAATTCCAGCTGGGATGGGGGAGTAAAGGAAGTGACAATTAGGTGCTGATGAATAAAAGCTCACCCCTCATTTATCATAGATGTCAAACACAGCCGAGAAGGAGTGTTTTATATAAACCAGCTCTGGTTTGGAACATCTGGAGAGAAAATAAGGAACATTTCCCCTCCGCTGTTGTACCGTGTCTTTAAAAAAACAATTCACCCTTCCAACATTTTCTCTCCTATAAATGTGTGCAGGCACCTTTCTGATGTGAAGATAATGGTTTCATTTGTTAATGCATTAAGTTGAAAATGTAAGCAATAATTATAAAATATAACAATTTTTAATATTTTTTTCCCCATTATGTCCAGTAGACCCATTTTGGGTTCTATGTTCCTGTCTTATTTCACTTTGTGCAAAACTAATTGCTGTCTAGGAACAAACAAATGAATTTATGCTGAGTCAGAAGACATCATTTAGAAACTTTTTATGGGAAAATATCCTTAAAATATGAAGGAATAACAACCACGCCAAACTAAAAATATAAAAGTAAAACAACTGGAATGGAATCCCACCTTCTGCCTTCAACTTTCTGCACAGTATCTGAGAAATCACTTAGCAGCAAGCGGTGCCAGGCTTCAGATTTATTACAATGAAGACGTGCACCAGAGTATTTACCTCGTAAACATCTGCAGAGCACAGTCCCTCTTGTAGATGTGACAGCAAAACATCATAATTGATTATGCATTTGAATCTTGATTTAAAGATCCCCCACATAATTCTGAATGGCAACTTCATCATAATCACCGATCTCTCCTTCAAAGTCTGCTTTTTGTCTGCTCATTAGGGACGCCTGATGAAGTTCCCAATCAATATGCAGATGAAGAGCGCATCAATTTGTTTTGATGCCTCTGCCATATTTAGTTTTTTTTTTCTTTTCGCTGAAGCAGACCTGCTGAAACACTACAGGGAAGATGTCAGCAGCACAGACGAATCCGTTTCACTGTGGTTTTACTGAGTGACGGATGTCTGTGGTCTGATCAAAGCTTATGCTCTGAGAAACTCCAGTGCATCTTTTCCTTTTTGAGAGAGATTTTGTTTTCTATAAAATGTTTTGAGCTTAGCATTACCGATGGCTGTAAAATGAAAACAGCAATTTAAAAAGACGCCTTTATAAAAATAAATAAAAATACATACTGGTAGCAGTATTTTTAAAATATATACATTTAAAACAATACTGATGGTTGAAAACAAGAAGCTGGAAACTGTAAATATAAATCCTCACAGAACGGGTGGCAGGGGAAGAGTAGGTAGAGAGGCAGGTAAGTGGGGTGAGACACAGAAAGTGAGGTTAGTGGGTTGGCTTAGCTTCACAAGAATAATTTAACTCAATCAAGAAACCAGATCTCACAGCTTAGGCACAGATGTTACCCCACTGGTGGAAACAAGGATCTGGCAAAAGCTTGTGAAAGGACCGTGGATGATAAACAGCTTTGTGAAGATCTGATGGATGACTGCTGCAGCAGAAAAGGGCCAAGTATCCTGGTTACCAACACACACACACGCACACAGAAGAAAGACACAATACACAATGGTTAAATGACAAATAGAAAAGACAGGAGATGGAGGCGTGCAGCTTACGGCAGCAGACATAAGCCAGCATCATCAACCGGAAGTGCATACAACTGGCAGTAAGAGCTGAAGAAATGGAACAAGAGGAAATGGTGGACAAAAAAGGAGGAAAAAAAACTGGGTTCACATCAGGTATTTTAAATTACAATAACATCAGGTATAGGGATTATACAATATATAGAGAAAAACATAGCTTTTACGTTTGTAATTACACAAGTAAAGTATTTTTAAAACTTTGTGCATGTTTTGAAATAATTTTTTTGCAAAGTGTCACGTTGCAGTGAAGATTAAACGTCCACCTCAAATTACGTAGAGTTAACAGCATTTACTATAGCACATATTCCATCTGTTTATGCATTTTATCACTTTTACATGTTTTAGACTATAAAAAACTTACTTACATATTGTTGAATATTTACATTGTATAAATTTAATAATGAGGATGACACAAAAAAAATGGTATCTATGATTGAGTTTTAAGGTCAATATCACTACTAACCACAGAACATAAAGGTTTATCAAAAAAATTATTTAGCTTGCTTATCCAAAAAAGGGCAGACATCAAGGTATGCATCCCGTTGTGTGATAAAGACATTAATTATACCAGCAGTCAAACATGGTTGTGGTAAAGTGATTGTCTCGGAACTATGAATCTTTCTCAATACTCAAAATATCCAGCCATCAGTTCAAACACTCTTTGGTTATGCAGGAAGACAAAGAAAAAAAAGAGCATGAAGTTCAACTAGAAACAAACAAACAAAAAAATTGTGGTTTGGTATGAAAACCATCAGACAGAATTAAATTGGAGAGTAAAACAACAAGAACAAAAACAATGTAAAAGATTTAATGCCAGTTACTAAAACACGGTTGCAGTTTTTGCAGCCACCGGTGATGCAACAAATTAATATGTTTAAGTTGCAGTGTCTAGTTTGGAGCAGATTTATTTTCACATCTAATGCTAAAGAAGCCAACAGGACACCTGCATGATAGTTTTGAAAGGATTGAGCCAACAAAGAGTAAACCTCCCTGAATACCCTCTGAACTTGTTCTTTGCCATGTCAATACTATTTCAATCATCACTCACAGATTAAATAACCTTAGCTGGCCTTAGATTTCTAGTAAAACTCTGATGGCAGGTGAATTGGGATGGTGGGAAACATGACATCTGAACTATGCAAAAAAAAAAAAAAAAAAAAAAAAATTCAGTCAAATTAATATTCTAAGCAAAGAGAGGGGCTTTCTCGGCATCAGTCATGGGTGAACGTGACTCTTCTCAAAGGGCAGCGCATGGAGCTCTAAATCACTTTGTGGACAATCCATCAGTTGTGTATCTAAAGTATGATCGGGCACACTGAGAGTGAAGAGAATCCAGCTTTGCTCAGTGAGTTATGGAAAATGAAATTCATCACAGATACAGAACTTGCTGAGCTCTAATCTGCAAAAGTACTGTCAAAAGACGCCGGTCTCAGAGGATGAGTAATAGGTTCAAAACCAGAGGATGTGAAATCTGGAGTCCTGACCCAGAAACACCAGCATTTCATGCCAAATAACTTCAATACTTACTGACGGTGCCTTGTGTTAGAGTTGTGACAGTGACAGAATGATGTAAGAAATCTGATAGAATAATACTGTGCGGGATGAAATTCACAGTGCGAAAGAAATGCTGGTGGGAATTTGCAACCCCTTCACTGAAGTGACTCCACTCTGTAAGAGGAGAAACAGCAGGCTGTTCCTCTGGGACATTCTCCACCTTCTGAGATTCGTCTTTGTGCAGACGGAGCCTTCCTGCAACAGGATGAAAAGAATTTCTTCAATTCCAAGGGATTCTTGGAATGTACTACACACCCTGTCAAGCTTGAATAAAATTCAGATACCATAGCATCTTGGTCTTATTTTAATTATGGATACGAAAATGGAAGCAAACACTGAAATGTATTGAAGTCAATGATTTAAAGTGAGATCTATGACAGTTTTATTAAATTACTGAACCCAGTGGTAATTAAAGTAAAATGGCGTTGGCTTATTCAGTGTTTGCCCTTATATCCACCATGCCTTGCAGACCCTTTTGCAACTTTAAATATTTATCACATTTTATCATGTTACAAGTTACCATCAAAACATATAAAACTGGAAAACCACGTCTCTCAGTTCTTTTACAAATAGAAATCTGAAGAATATGGAGTCCATTTCTAACATGGGCTCCAAACAACCTTGACTCAGAAGTTTGTTGAGCCACTTTCTGGGATGTGCCTCTGCCAGATTTACAAATTCAGAGTTAGACACTTTTCTTTCTTTCTTTGAAATTGTCTCAAGTCCAGTCAAATTGGAATAGCATCTGAGAACATCAACATCAACCTGTGCAGAGTCTCAACAGGAGTTGTGCAATTTTCCTATGACCATTCCACTGTTGTTCTGTTGTCCTGCTGAAAAGATGAGCTTCTGCTCAGGTTTTAAGTGGATTGCAACCTGCAACAGGTTTCTGCAACAGGTCCTGTTTTTAGCGACACCTGTCTTCCCACACGCTTTCGACTCTCCTGCCCAAATGAAAAAGGAGCATTCCCACAACACTGACCCACCATGTGGATGGTCCGTTTCAGGTGATGGTCAGTGTTAGTTTTTCTATCCCACACATTATTTTGTACGTAGGCCAGAAAGTTAAAGTTTTAATCTTTTTTTTTGATAAGTCTGCATATAACTTTTCTCAAAAGTTATACACAGTTGCATCATACTCTTCCCATTTCCAGTGATAAAACAAAGACCAGTGACAAAGGCCTTCCACAGCTATTCAGATATTTATTTGCATCCCTTTTTCTTCACTTTACGACTTTTGCTCTGTGGTTGTCTTCGCATAAATATTATTGAACAACACGGAACCTTTCCTGTTTCGAGACATGTCAGGAAAAAACTTCCCATCCATTATTAATCACGTCTGTCTGTGGTGGCTGAAGGGTTTTTAATATTGTTATGCTAATGCTTTGTTCATGTTTTACATTGTTGAATATCACCTAGCAGCTGGCTCAATTGGTACGGGTCGTTTTGCACGGCCCGCGGTCAGCCGGGTGTAATTTGACGTTCTCATGCTCCCTTCATGAGCGGAACCAGTTTTCCTCACCTTTGCTGCCGACTCTACAATGCACCCAGCTATGAAAAAAGCCAATTCACAGGACAAGTAGCCTCTCCACTTAAGTGATTCTGCGGTTTTTTTTTTTACCACTTCATGATTTCTTTCATCTGTATTTTCCCGCCTTGCTCTGTGCCCCGCTCGACTCTCTGTGGCACGGAGGGAGCTGATCCCTGTCATGAAGGGTTGATTCTCTGAACAAGGGGGATGACTTATCGAGGTGGAAACCACCAGCTCAGCAAACACGACTAGAGAGACGGATGAAGCCTCTCTCTCACCGCAGCTCCTCTCATCGCCCCTTAAACCCTCCAGGATTCTCTTTCTGCCAGGCCCCCGTTCCCGTGTCGAAGGAATGGGGCTTATAACACCCGAGCCAAGTAAGCGCTTCACTCACAGCTCAGGTTTCATTACGCAACTAATGGTAGGATCCAAAGAGTGCTTTGGATCCTACCATATTTACTCCTTTACAAGTTCCAAACTGAGCTAACCGAGTGTGGAAACAATTCAGCGAGGTTTCACCGCTTGCTTGCATGCACTTTCCTCTTCTCTTCCACTAGTTTCATCTTCTGTTTGGACGACGGCGCAGTAATCATGCCTACTGATGCAAAGAAACTCTTTGAAGGGGCAGGAAGTTTGCATAAAAGCTGAGTCATGTGAACCTTTTTTTTCTATCTGGGAGCAAAATCCTCCAGTAACAGAATTACCTTCTGTTACTGGAGTTTTTCTGAGGTCAGGCCCGCTTGACATTAGCAGAAAAAAAAAACGGTAAATCATAACCGCTTTGCAATAAGTGGCATCCTGAGGGTGTGAAATGTTCCCAGTTAAAAGATGCACGACTTAATTAGGGAACAGAGATGAGAAACAAATCCTGCATGGACAAAAGAAAGGACGTGCTAATGATTTTCTTCAGTTTGTGTGCTTATTCACTGAGAGCTTAACTTATCAAATACATACAGTGCCCTCCTTGATTATTCCCTCACTGGAAAAGATGAGCAAAAAAAGCCATAAAGAAATTCCTCTTTTATTGCACAGCATACTTTAATGCTGTTGAAACATTTGCTCTCGTACTCTATCAATAATCTTTGGGGATTTTTGTACTACCTGAACTATCATCCATTAGTTCTCATCAGGCCATCTAATCTGCAGTATTTTCAACAAAGCACTGTCTTTCTCAAAAAGATTTACAGTTATTCTTCTTACTATGCCCTCTTTACTGACTTCTTTTCAAAAACCTTTTTTATAACCTGCGTTTACTGCAGGTCAGTGGATTCTGTTGTACGTGTTGTCATCCGTCAGGATTTGACGTCCAGCGTTTTGTCTAGTGTTAGGGGTTCTTTTCCGTTTGGTCATCGGTTTTGTTATCCCGCGAGGTGCAATGTCTTGCTTGCAGAACTTTGTTGATCTGACTGATCTTTCATGATTACTTTGTAATTTTATTATATTCTGTAGTCAGGAGCTACCGATTTCATTCCACGCAGCCTGAGCTCCAACGGTTTCTGCGAAAATCTTTGCAGACAGTTAGGCATAGCAAACTATCTGCAGAATTCATTTCAGGTTAAAGAAAAAGAAGAAGTACAAAATGAAAACCAGTTTTTCAGGACTGGAAATGGCGAAAGTGTTCTGTGGATTTGTTTGTCTACAAGTGACTTTGTAACCTCCTGAATGAAAAGAAAGGGTGCTACATATCAACTTTATTCAAGGTCTCTCATTCCATCCTGCAGCCTTGGTGGATTTAGTGTGAAATGAGAGGGCATGGCTCATTGATGCACAATACTGGTGAAATAACCTGCAACAAAAGGTAAAAAAAAAACTAAGCAAAACCGAGGGCACATTTTTCATTTACGGGCCACTGGAAAGTTTGTGTGTTTGTTTGATGTTTGTAGGCATTGATCAGCTAAGTCCCAGCCTGTCAATATTCCCCACTCCTCTCTAAATCCTCATTTGCCTTCTCCCTGTGGACAATAAGAGCCCAATTTTTCCTGCCTGTGTTGCCAGCACAGGGCGGCAGCCGTAAAACATGAAGACAGCTTCAGAGGCCTAATAACTTCCATAAGGTGTGGCTGTCGTTTCCACAGACCCGTCGTCTCTCTTTGTGAGGGGAGTTGTCTTAAAAGTATGAAGTGTTACAAAAACAGATTTGACACAGTGATTAGAGACTTAAACTCAGAGTGTCTCTCATCTTATCCAGTTGCTTCGATAACAGGCTCCTAATTGGTTGGAGCTTTCATTTACTTTGGCATTAATTGCACACTTGCTTGATGCTTCTCCCACTGCTATGAAGAGCTCTGCCATACTAAATGTAGTTTTTGCAATTGAACAAATTAAGATGTTGAATAAATTTGAAATATAAGTAAACAAAAAAAACTGAAATAAAATAGTGAAGAGATCTAGCGGTGTAGGGTATGATTAGCTTAAAGTTCTCAGAGCACAATCTCAGTTTCCTTTCTTTGTTTATGTGGAAGTTATTCTTGAAGTCACTCTTTATATAGAAGTGCCAAAGAAAAAGTTGAGTTTGGACAGATAAACAGAGTTAACTAAACCCCACATGGCTTTGTACAAACATGTAAAAATGATGATCTGTGCTTGTTTTGATGATGCTCAGAACTATGATAAAAGAAAAATAAAAACGCAATAAAAATTCAAAGCATATTTTTAGTTTTCCAGTATTGTTGCAAAGATTCTCATCTGATATTTTTCTGGTGAATTGATTACATTGCACCACCACAGGAAGTGACATTAAAGATATTTCTATATATCGATGAGTATTTGATTTATTGCTCCAGTAAAATTTTGGAGATCCCATTTTGGAGATTGTTTACAGTAGGGAAAAGTAATGTTCTTAACTTATGACATAAATACACAGTAAAATATAAAACAATCTTCATTAGTAATAAGAAAAAATCCTTTACTTCATGAAGAATGGTGTTCTACATGAATGTGTGAAAAGTAAAATTTCCCGAATAATTTGAATATAAACACATTTCCTAACACAAATTATAAGATATGATGCATTGTTCCCTAATTGAACTGTACATAATATATATTCTGTCTACATTTAACACCAGACTTAAAAGCATAGAGAAAAATCCCAACACGATGTGCAAACTAGCAGATGTTACTTTTCACATTGTCTCATTTCTTTAGCTTTTGTAAAACATTTATTTATAAAATCATCTGTAAATACAGTAGGAGCATGTATCTGCTAGTTTTGTATGTCTAAAGACTAAATTGTTTGAGATGGGGAAACACCCTCATCTCAGATCTTTTGCAGCCAATCACAGGTTAAGAATTGCCTGTATTTAGCCCCGCCCATCTTCCCCTGTCTCTGCTAAATAAAGAAAAGCCTCCCCACAGTATGATGCTGCCTCCATGTTTGGTCTTCTTTCAACAGTGGCCTCTCTTAAATTAAGGTCAGATTGTAAAACTAAGTTTTGTCTGTCAAAGCATTTCTCAAATGAGCTTTGAAGTTACCATGAGCCATTGATGGCCTCTAGAGAGTCATTCCTTGTCATATTCTTTCAGTCAAGAAGAATTTAGGAAATGTTCAAAGCTTGTGATATTCTTTTATAATCTAACCCTCGTCTGTCTCGGTCTCTATGGTGATTTTTTTCCCCCACCAATATCCACTCCAAAACCCTTGAAGCCTTGCAGTAACAGTCGTATCCATGTTAAGATTTACACACATATAGACTTTATTTATCAGACAGATTACTTCTGAAGATAGTTGAAGGCGTCTGACTCCCTTTCATCAAAGAAAGGAAGACTGGATACAAATATACACGGCACTGTTTGAACTTTCACAGAAAAGATTTCTAAAATTTATGTTTTTCTTCCACTGTAACATTTTCTGTACATTATGCTTGTCAATCAAATAAATTATACTTGTTGTGACATGACAAAATGAACAGAAGTCAAAGGATTAAGACACATTTCACAGTGTACAGCAGTCAATGTGATGCTCCCATTTGGATTCTCATTCATGTCAACTCTAAAGTAAGACAAAACTTTATAGCTTCTCTGCAATGAATTCAACTGTAACTGAAGATTATGTTGGAAAATCTCCTCCTGATCTTTCAACTTTTACAATAACTTACTGTATTTGCCTGGAGGTAGAGATTTTCTCCAAATCTTTCGATAAAGTTGATAAAGAAGTGAGGCTAATTAAACAAGCAGAACCGGAAATGTCAACATGAGATAGGTTATGTAATTAATATTTATTAAATTACTCACTACTCCTTGAATAAGATCCAGTCGTACTGCTGCTAACCGCTGCACTCAAGCTTCATTTGAAGCTGAACAAAACTCCACGATAAAGCTATGTGTTTCATTTTCTAAATAAATTTACATACTCTATCCACCATCTAGTCAGGACACCATGTCAGCTCTGACACACAGACGTACCGCCTGGTACTATGTCTGTGCGCTCGGCTTTGCAGCCCACTCAGCTACAAGTGTGACTCATAATTTTCATAGTAAACTATGACAAAGACTGTATATCCAGTCAACATGCATCAGAAAATGGATAATCTCTCAGCACATATTGTCCACTTTTAGCTAGTGAATGTAAATATGTGCTTATGATGTAAGAACGAGTGCTTGTCTAACATTGCATTTTGCCTCTGTGGGCATATGCAGCGTTATTAGCTGAGAAAATGACAACAGCATGAAGGGAATTAGTGTTTCAAATGAGTTTCTATACTAGATTCTTGCTTTTCTAATGTCTTACTTTACATAACATCTTCACAAATTGCATTTTGTGTTGATTGCAGCATCTGTAATTAATTGCATTCAAATGAAAATGTAAAATATATCAACGAAACAAGCAATAGTTTCTATTCGATAACCCTTTTTGCTGTGATATTGTTGAATAAATAGTCAGATAAGCTCAACAACAAAGATAGTTGTTGTTTTTAATCTGTTCTCTAAGTTTATCAATCACCAGATTGATGAAAAGTGCTGTTAATAAAGGCCCATTATACCGATTCAGCTTCAGGAACCCTTGATTATTCTTGTAACTTCTTTAAAAAAACACTGTTTTAGAAATGTGTACTGTTAACTGACAGTAGTGTTGGGGTAGTATGTGCTTACTGCAACATGTTTTCCGTTGAAGGTTTTTTAGGATAGGATACTTTAGGTGACAAGCTAACTCCTTTTTGCACAACAAAAAATGTCCCATTAAAACATTTTCCAAAGCAAAAATCAAAGCCCCAGTGAGCCAGTAGAAGATGGCAATAGATATTGTTGAAAAAGGAATAATT
>CAEGAF010058430.1:0-35663 GCA_903067075.1 Micropoecilia bifurca | reverse complement strand
CCATGTCGAGAGGAGCCAGTTGAGGGTCAGGCATCTGGTCAGGATGCCTCCTGGACGCCTCCCTGGTGAGGTGTTCCAGGCACGTCCCACCGGGAGGAGGCCCCGAGGAAGACCCAGGACACGCTGGAGGGACTATGTCTCTCGGCTGGCCTGGGAACGCCTTGGGGTTCCCCCGGAGGAGCTGGAAGAAGTGGCTGGAGAGAGAGGGAAGTCTGGGTCTCCCTTCTGAAGCTGCTGCCCCCACAATCCGACCCCGGATAAGCGTCAGAAAATAGATGGATGGATAGATGGATAGATAATGTGGGATATGCTTCATATTCATATAATCCAGCCAGTAGGTGCAAACGAACCAATCACAGGCATTTGTCTTCTGTGACAAACGCCTGTGAATCAATTATGTCATCGAGTCAATTATGCACAAATAAAACACAAACCAATACCAGTTGTCTGAATAGTCATTTAGGATTGTTTCAGATAGAAAATATCGGTACCTTGATCCTGAACTGTGAAGTCAGTGGTAACAAGAGGTGGGACCTGTCCTCTGCTGCTTGTGCTAAAGACCTGACCTCCCAGCCTCGCTCTGTCATCCTCAATAACCTGGGTCTAAAAGCAGAAAGGTTGGAGTAAAAAAGGTTTACTTGATAATCCTTCAGAATTTGAGAGTAGAACAAACACATGTATGAAATTAAAGCGAGGTTGTTTATGGTTTTGCCAACAAAACAAACATTTGCGTCAGAATGAACAACTACAGCAGAAAAGATTGTAAACAGCAGGTATAGTTTATGCACACTCACTGTATTCGGTATAGAATCAGGATCCAGTTTCTTCTGAGGGGGACCAGCAAGTCCACCTGGAGATCCAGGAAAGCCCCCTGGCGAGCCTGGCTGAGGTCCAGACATGAGTCCCCCAAACTGACCTGCAAGTTTAAGAAATTGCATCATAATCAGAATAATGAATCAAAGAAAAAAAAATTAAGGTTCTACTCAAAACATTTGCCTTTTATTAATATTTTAATTTTCCTTATGGCTTATGAAGACGTGGAATGAGTCCAGTGTTGCCCATCCTGCTTAAGATGCTCTGAAGACAAAATCATGGAGGTATAAACACATCATGGATAAGCTTCCACCTCTGCTACCAGGCTCCTGAATGTAGAACCACGGACAAAGATTTGCTTCCTCCAGGAGGACATAGTAGGAACTTCTGGCTCCGTCTAACTGTAGAACTATGCAGACAAATATTCAGCTCCTTTTTTAATAGGAAGATTTTGTTGTTGTATGTTTTTAAACTCTTTATCTGCATGTTAACATTTTATCAAATCAAAACCAGGTTTTTCTTTCACTGGTGTACTTTACACTTCAAAGCCAGTGATGTAAAGCGATTAGAGGATCTAAGTGTAGAAAGACTGTATGTTCTGTCCTATAAAGGTTTTGATTCTTAGTTAGTTCTGACATTATAGTAAATAAATATAAAATTAATACAATGCATGTGAAAATTATATAATTTAATACAACAAAAAACTCTGCTGTGAAAGGTATTGTAAGCTAGTTACCTGATTGCTGTGGGTAACCTGACGGAGCAGCCGGTCCTGTACCATGTTGCTGGAAAGCTCCTTGGCCTGAAGGTGGAGGTCCGGGAAAAGGCCTGTTCATGCCTGCCATTGGTGGCCCTGTCATCGACTGTCCTCCCATTGGTGGCCCTGTCATCGACTGTCCTCCCATTGGTGGCCCTGTCATCGACTGTCCTCCCATTGGTGGCCCAGTCATTGAGTATCCTCCCATTGGTGGCCCAGCCATCGACTGTCCTCCCATTGGAGGCCCAGTCATTGAGTATCCTCCCATTGGTGGCCCAGCCATCGACTGTCCTCCCCTTGGTTGTACTGATGGCGGCATATTTGTAAGGGGTGACTGTGGTGGAGACATCTGATTCTGAGAGGCCATGTGTGATGCTGGGGCTGAATGCATCTGTGGCTGACCCATTGCTGGAGCTGGTGTCTGGAAATGTTGCTGGGCAACAGAGCTTGTTGGAGGGTGACTCTGCATGGCGCCTGGGGCTATGAGGACAAGGCAAAAAATTAAGAAATGTCAGGTGTTAAAGATAACGTAAAACTCTGAAGCATCAGTAAACAACTTTACCATAGCTGCCCAGGTTCATAGCACTCATCTGATTAGCAAGCAGCTGCGTTGGAGGGCCAGGAGATGCCATGGTGTTGTACACAGAGTGTGAAGGCTGACCGAAGGGAGGAGAGGCAGCTGATGGAGAGGTATACCTGTAGAATGTTAGAACAGATTATTTAATTAAAACTGATTCAGTGGATTCTACTAATGACAGAATACCTCCTGCCTAAGGTATTAGTAGTCTTAAGGTAATACTTAGAAAGTATTTGTGCTCATGACCTTTTATAGTGTAAGGTCAACGGTTTTATACCTTCGCCAAATGTTATGATTTCACTGAATTTCCCTTTCTATCCAGCTGCTGTTCCAAGGAATTTACCTTTGGGGATGAGCACCGTTCTGCTGCACACTTGGATTGTACTGACTGGATACAGGAGGCGGTGGCATTCCTACAGGCGAGGTAGGTGGTGACTTCATCATACCTGCAATTACATAAATACATGTTGTCAAGCTTGGAGGAAGCAACACTTAGGTGGTTTTGGTGTGTGAATTGGAGGTATGTTGATGTATTGGACAAAAGATGTTAAATATGACGAGGAATAAAGGAAGGCCACAGAGAAGGTTCAATTTATGTATAGAGATGTGACAGAGGAAAATGACAGGATTACGTCTGAAAAATTCTTAAAACACAATGCAAAGTGAAATTATTTCATGGAATGACTCTTTAAACAAAGCTTCAAAGTATTAGGTAATAGAGAAGTTTATGTCCAGCTCTGACACGTTTTCCTGTGGCTGAGAAGCAGATGCTTTCCGCCTAGAAGTTTGTAAAGTCAGGACTTTTTTTGAGTAAGCAGCTGCTAACTTACTTAATGGTTTATAAAAACATTAAATTATTTTAAAATTAACAGGGAGAAATACAGGGATGCCTATTTGAATGGGTTGAGATATTGCTGCAGTAGTTTAGACTAGAATATTGCAAACGTCTAATCCAATGTAAATCCACGCATGAATTGCTGGCTGTGTTGAGATTTGAGATTAACATGCACCCTGGCTGACTGAGAGAAATGTAGACAGCGCTAAGCAAGACCACTCATAGCTGACATTAGAAGCTGTCCTGTGTGATCAGATCTCTGTTACCCACTTTACATGCAAATCAGTGCAGAGCAACATCACTTGGTGAGTTGTCAGCAGAGAAATAAACAGGACATCAACACGTCTGCTGATGTTTTCAGTCAGTGTCTTTTCACAGCTAGAGTGAGATGAAGATGATCCACTGTGGCAGAGCCAAAATGGAGAAACCAAAAGAAGACATACATACATAAAGCGCTTTGCAAAAGTATTCATAACCATTCAGCTTCAGCACTGATGCAGTATTAGTTTTGTGTCACTGATAACATTTCAAAGGTAGGCCAAAAGCTTCTTGTAGTTGCATTTAAATTGGGAAAATGTCTGAACAATTATGTACATAATAGCTGGTTGCAGCAGTGAATTAATGGAGCAGGAAAACTTGCATCCAGTGGGAAAAAAAAGAAATACTTAAATAAAATATTGATAACATGAGCTGAATTGAGCAGATTCCATTCACACAAACTGAAACAACATCTCTTTTAGCATTCTTTTGTAAATGTGATCGTACCTGCTGGTGGAGCATTAAATCCCTGAGGTGGTCCTCCATAATGTCCGTAGTGGGGCTGGGCAGAGGGGGCTCCAAATCCACCTTGATACCCCCCTATTCCCGGCTGGGCCTGGGAGTATGGGGGTGCAGCTACGTAACCCTGTTGGCTCATTCTGGTGGGACGGCTGTCACTGTCTGCTCATACCAACCTGGTAAAACATCAAGTTTATAAAATAAGTGAATTAGTTCTTTGTGGTTGCTCGTTTAATTTTGTATTTTGCGTAAACCAGACGTAAACAAGCAATGTGAACCTCAGCTGAGATTTGACCTCATTCTGTTATCAACAATGTGTGGCAGACCTTTGACTTTACTTCCTGATAGATAAAGCAGCATTGCTTCAGTTTAAATTTTCTTCTAAGAACACCACACTGTAAAACGCAGTGAGTTTAACTAAAGTCCACTCAAACAATTAAAGTGTATCCTTTAATGCTTATTCAAAACCGACTGCCACTGCTTCATTTAAACATACTTTTATTAGAATATAAATAAAAAATAAATAAAAATTAAATAAGAAAATAACATTTAAGGGGAGAAAACTTCCAGCTTACCATAGATGTACCAGCTTGGGTTTTTTTTATTTTATCCAAATTGAAAATATGTTTAAAAGCTTCGAAATTCCTTTCTAATCCTTCTTTTTTAATAGAAGCTAATGACTTTGTTTGAAACTGATCTTATTTCTTAAATTAGGGAATTATTGTTGATTTTCAATAACTTTTAGCCTACTTCGTGCTGTCAGATAGGTTCGGCTTCATTCATTTCACAAGTATGGCAGTAATCAGGCGTGGGTGTGCCTAGGATATAAACAACTATTTCACAGACCTGTACACGTTTTCCCAAGATTACAGACGATCCTACGTGGGGTTAAACTCCACTAGCATATAACCAATATGCAAAAAAAGCTCAGCTTTCATTGCAAGTGGGAGGTCCCAGATAATAAGACTGTAAAGTCGGTATCATTTTACATGGTATTGTTTTAACAATTGCCATATTTACTGCAATTTCAGATTGAAAAATTTAATTGATATTACTCTGGAAAAAAGTTATAGTACCATAACTGGCTTATTAGAACACAACCAGCTGAAATCAATCAAAACTGTATTGATCTAACAAGATTATGGTGAGCTCTAAGCAAATCAAGCAGAATTACAAACTATTTCAGATGAATTAATACAAAGGAAAAAAATACTATGCGAGTAGACCTACACTTAATGAATGGAAGTGACAATATAGTTTTAAGGTGGAAAAATAAGGTGCTGTTGAGTTTTATTGTGCACAGGCTCGTTGCATAAATTACAACAAAAATACGTCACAATATGTGTAAGGGATCTTGCCATTTAAAAATCGTAACTGTATAAGTTTCAACTAAATCTACGTATTCAAACAGAAAACTTATGACCCTGCAGCTATAATTAACTTTTTAAAAACCAGCCACTGGGCACAGCTGGGTCATTAAGCAACAGCTGCGTATTAACAACCTCATCTAACGCTTTTAAACCCCGGAAATGTGTCGTTTTAAACACAATTCGACCTATTTAACACATATATGGTGACAGTTTTGGTGGAGTTTGAGGTTCTATACTTGGGGAACTGCGCAACTTCCGAAAATTGCCACGTCAAAGTCCGTTATGATAGGTAAAAAAAAATAAGAAAGGAAAAAAGGCGGAAAAACGCAATTTGCCGAGCATGTTGCCATTTTGTAAATGGAATAGTACTTTAATAACATTGGCCTTTATATACGTTTTATAAAAACATGACATCACACTGTTACTACATATTAAGGCATCTTTGCGAGTAAGCGGAAAGCCCTACAAAGTTCCCAGCTGTAAGACCACGCTTCACATTAAATGTTACCTGAGCAAATGTTATCAATTTGAGCTGTAATGGTGTCATCATTCCGGGTTTGTGTTATTTACCTGAACAGCGGGGCAGAGAGAGAGAGATCCTCTTCTTCTCTGAGAAAAGCGGAGTGCCACGTCAAACTCCACAGAGCACCGGGTCGCTCCGCTGCCGTGACGACGACAAACCAGCCATCTTTACTGGGCGTGAAAGCTTTTCAAAATAAAAGCACCAACGATGAAGACACGCTCTCGCAGCAGGGAATTAAAGTAAACTTGACGTCGTTTTCTCAACGAATCACACTGAACCTGTCTCAAATTAACATTTTAGAGCCAAATAAAATTAATTTAGTGTCTTTTGGTACGGACACTTTTTCATAATCGGATAGTAATTTTTACTCTGAAGAGTTCGCCGTCTGCTTTTCTTTTTTGTGTGACGCAGTCGAGCTAACTTTACAGACTGGGTTTTTGATGTGCGCATGCGTGAAACTGAGGGAACCCATACACGTCAGCACAGTCAGCGTTTCATCACCTGGATATAGACAGATAAACTAGTTTACAGATTTATTATGCTAAGTAAACCTTTGTGATTGATTATATATTAAATCTTCTTAAAAATGTTCACATTTTATATATAGTTTTTTTTACTATGGTAATTATTAAATAGATTCATGTATTAAACAAGCAAACAAATTAAATTAAACAAATTTAAACATTTTTAAAAATCCTCTGGTCGTTTTCAGGTAGAGTTAAAATTCTGCTACTTTTGCTAATTTTGTGCATCATTCACCTTTAGTGCTGATGCGGGTTAGTATCAATTAATAAATCAATCTGTACTTGTGTAGTACTACACACAATATAGTGACCCAATGTGCTTCACAGGTAAAATAAGCTATAACATAGGTAAAATAACAGGTAGAATAATAAGAATAAAAAAATACGGGATGAAACAAAACAACTAACACAAAAACAAACCAATTAAGTAAGTTTATTTATAAGACAGATTAAAACAGTGCTTGGCGCCACCTAGGGGTTGGTCAACTAGATTTGCATGATCTCTTTTAGTCATGGCCATATGATTTATTTATTTATTCTTTACAAAAAACTCCCTACAAAAGGTTTTCTAAACGTTTTGGGAGACTTTTTATACAGCCAGTGTACTGTAGCCGACAAATAATGCTTTAAAAAAAATTTAAATGCTTGTTTTAAAATATTTTGACTACTGAGTTGACGAGTATCGCTCAAATTAAATGTTAAAGATAGGCTTGGGTGGTCCGCCTGCAGCATGAAGTGGATTAGTGGATGTTGCCCTGTAGAACCTGAGCGTGAATCCGCCAGTTGCTCGCCACGCACCGCCCGCGGGCGGATCTCTGCGTGGTGACGTTTCCAAAAAGCGGGCGGGACTCAGTCAGAACTCAGATGATGGGGGGCGGAGGTGGGGGGATTATTCGGCGGTGCGGTGGATGCGGTCACTGTGCAGCGTTGCTCGCAGGGTTGACATCGCGATGAGCGCGCCGTCGTAGCTTGGCTGAGGCTGAGGGAGGCTGCGCACAGCATGGGCACCGGGGACTACATCTGCGTGACCCTGCGTGGTGGCGCACCGTGGGGGTTCAGCCTAAGACAGGGAGAGGGGGATATTTACAGACCTTTACTCGCTTCCCAGGTATCTATCTATCTATCTATTCTTTTTTTTCTTTTTATAAAATAATCTTAGTGTATTACCAAGTAGTAACATATCTGTTAAGAAATAGCAATGAGAAAATATTCCTAACTACTTATTGAAAATTTGTGTGGTGAAACTTTTTTTTTAATTGGGTGCATTTTTGTGTGCTTTGGCTGTGTTTTGGTGAGAGATTCCTCAGCATCCTTATATGGTCAAGGCCAAAGAGAGAGTGCGAAGCTCAGGGCAGTGTGAGCTTTCATGGGTTTGCAGGGGCTCCTGTGAGAAAACAAGGCATTATTCAGGATATGAACTAACCTGGGCAAGAGAAATGTGTGTGTGGATGCAGATGAACTAAAAGTGATGAAGGTAGAGCTGAAACCTTTCCAAAAAGCGTGAAGGTGCAGTTAATAAGAAGGAGGGAATAAACATAGCATTGTGGTTTGCTGTATGTTAAGCATTAACACGTTTTTAGTGTGCAGCAGACTTAAAAAAACAAAAACATATAGGCATGATCTAAGATTTTCATGGTATAATGCTCACAGTTTCATGATGTAAAACACAAAGGTCTAAAAGAAATGCTTAACATGATCTAATTGGCCATTTCTGGCTTGTTTTTTTGTGACCAGAAGCATTCCAAACAGCCAAAGTATGTCTTTTGTCAAAACAAGGGAAGCACCATATCAATCTTTCAGCCAGCTAAGCAGCAGAGTACAGCAACAAGTGGGAGAGGTGCATCTCTACGATGTATGTTTTAAAAAGCCAGAAAAACCTCCACACATTCTGATACTTTCTGTCAGACCTTAAAGGGACTTTAAATAGTAGAAACAGAAAGTTTTAGGGGTTTTAAGGCTGGAACTTTTAAAGTGGCTTATACACCTTAGTACCAGTGTCTGAGCTGTGGTTTTAGCATCCACAACTTCACTGCATATGTTTTCACAGTTGGCTAAACATCTTTGAGCTAGGAATATGAAGTAAAATTTTAGCAATTTTGAAATGGCAATTGGGGCTACACAGTGGTGCAGTTGATAGAGCTGTTGCCTTGCAGCAAGAAGGTTCTGGGTTCAATTCCCAGCCCCAGTCTTTCTGCATGGAGTTTGCATGTTCTCCCTGTGCATGCGTGGGTTTTCTCCAGGTACTCCGGTTTCCTCCCACAGTCCAAAAACATGACTGTCAGGTTAATTGTTCTCTCCAAATTGCCCTAGGTGTGTGTGTGAGTGCATGATTGTGTGTCTCTGTGTTGCCCTGCAACAGACTGGTGACCTGTCCAGGGTGACCCCGCCTCTCGCCCGGAACGTTAGTTGGAGATGGGCACCAGCAACCCCCCTGACCCCACCAAGGGACAGGGCATAAAGAAAATGGATGGAAATGGCAACTGTTTACAATCTTGCTATACCTTTAAACAGATAACTGCACGTAACGCTTTTGTTTCTGCACCTCTACTGTCCATGTTTTTCATGAGTAAGAATACTTTCAGATGGTCAGATTGGTATTTTCTGCATTTATGAGGGAAACAAAAGAAATATATTAAATATTTTGAACTCCAGTCTTCATGTAAAACAACAAATAGTTGCACATGGCAAGAGAATAACAAAAAACCTAGTCCTCTCCAAATTAATTGCTTTAGTTTTTCAGTATCTTTTAAAAAGAGAAAGAAATGTACTGTGCATGCAAATAACTTCTTGAAGACTTTGCTTTCTGATACTACAGTGCAGTCACAGTGGCAAAACCAGGTGCCTTTACACTTGAGGAGCTGCTGTGACTCTATATGGTATTGCAATGCAAGCTGCAGTGATCACTCATCAACTCGTCAAAATACTGAAGATGTAAATGTTTTTGTTAAACTGCATTCCTTGCAACATCAAAGCTCTAGCTGAAAGAAAAGCCTCAGAGACTTTTAAAAAAAGTCCCAAGGATTATTTTTAGTGACAGATGAACATGCAATAATCAAATCATGATTTTTGTTTCTGACTTTCATTAAGAGTTTTCTGCCATTTAAGGTAGCATGTTCATATTTCTCCTTGGGGAAACAGTCTATTCTACAGGCACTCAGATCTCTAAGCAACACATAAACAATGTTCAGAAGAAAAGGCTGTATTTTTTCAACATATTTTGGATATGTCTACCCCAGAGGTAACCAAAAGATTATGAAAACATAATCTCAGAAAAAAATTATCTAAAACATTTACAAATCATTTAATTTCCACACATAAGTAAACAAATTCTGTACTGAGTCTCGCAAAATGCTGTGCCAAACACAGGGCCCCATACAGGGACAAAACTTCCTATTCTGAAAAGCTTATTTAGGTTTTATTTCCCCACTTAAATATTATGGTCCAGTCTCGGCGCTAAACACTGGGTTTGACGTCATCGGTTTGCTTGTTGTCTGGGGAGATCAGTCTAAATCATCTGGAAGCCAGGACTCTATTGAGTTTTTATTTTTAGTGGAAAAGACAAAAAGCCAGATCAGTAACCTAGGAGAAATATCATAAAGTATAGATTCTGCTGGTCAAATTCTGCTGAATTCAGTGGGAGCTGTGTTTTGTTTTGTTTGCGCAGACTCTGAATTCTCAAAGCTGTGGAGAGGAGTGTAAGTGCATGACTTCTTAATTCTCCTTTCCTTATAAGGGAGGTTGTATTTTTCTTCTTATTGTGAGTCCTGGCTCCAAGTAGGAAGCTGATGAGGTCACTTTTTTTAAAGCTACAGAAACAGCAAAGTATTTAAAACGATATCTTTTTTTTTTTTTTAAAAAAACCTACTAGCCAGTAGCCTACCAATTTATTTCATCCTAGAATGGAAAGTCAACATGAATCAGATCAGGTATAAAGCGAACCGTGAGACCTTAAATTTGCCAAATGGGTGTGTTATTTACAATTGCGTATCTCTACAGCAATATCAGATTCCTGACATGGATAAATGCTACTCTTTGCCTGGATAATTGAATCAAATGTGGACCAAGAGGCCTCTTGTTTTGGTTATTCAAGCCATAATAGTGCACCTTAGGAACCTTATTAACCTATTAAAAAGTCAGCAAAATGCCACAGCTTCAGTCATTCACGGGTGTTTTCCTTCTCCCCCCTTAACAACTTGAACTGCACAAGTAGAGGCTCTGTGCTTCTCTTCTGACAGAAAGTCATGAGACCTACATGAAACCTTTTGGTTGTTTTTTTGTTTTGTTTTGTTTTCACATGTGAGTAAATTAAGATTAGCATAGCAGCTGAATCTGAATGATGCTAGAAAACAACAATGTTTGCTCTTAGTACTCTTACAGGCATAATTTGGCCTTGATCCAGTTAACCATACATCATGCTGGTTTCTGCAGACATCATGCTTTCCTCCCACTGGCCCAAAAACATACTATGTTTGTTTTAGTAACTTTAAATGACTAGGGTGAGTGTGTTAGGTTGCATATCTATGTCTTTGCTCCTTGATACCCTGTGTTGTGTCAACTTTGCCCAAAAACACTTTCTTTAGGCTTAAGTAGATGCTTTATATAGTTAAATTACCATATTTTTTGGACTATAAGTCGCTACTTTTTTCTCATACTCTGAACCATGCTGCTTATAGCCCGATGCGGCTTTTCTGTGGATTTTTCTTCAACCACCAGGGGGGGGCTCTTTAGCAGGAAGTGAATAGTTAGATGTTAAAATTTTAAATCATAGAAAAAAGTGCTAATTTACATTTAGGACTAGTTCACAGTTCAGGCATCTGGGCCCTTTGTAAGCACGTCCTACTAGGAAGAGATTCAGAACCCGCAGGAGGAATTATATACCCCGTCTGGCGTCTGGCCACGGAATGCCTTGAACGACCCTGAATGACCAGAACGACATTGCTGCCGAGAGAGATATGTGGGGTTCCTTCCTTTACCTTTTGGATAATTATACGACAATGAATGGATGGGATTAGGGCTGCAACGATTCATCCAATGATTCACGTACCTCAATTATTGAAATTCCTCGAGGCAAATTATCTGCTTCGGAAATTTGTTAAATTCCGTTTTATTGTTTAGCGCCAGGTGTTCCCGTCGGATAATTATTTGTGTTGCTCTCACTTCCGCTAGTGAGTTGTTGACGAACGCAAGCGCTACAACATACGACTGAACGTCCTCTTTGCCAAATATAATTTTTTATATAATTCTTTGTCAGCCTGCTGCTTTATTATTTTTATTACTAAGTTCAATATCATTTAACATTTTTGTGTAATTTTGTCCAGGTTAAAAATGAACTATTTTTGCAAGTTATTTAATAGTTCGGATGCATAGGTATGGAAATTCGTCCCGATATTGATATCCGATATTAGTATTTATCAGAGCACTTATAGCTGTTTCAGAAATAAAAGAAAAACTTTTCTTTCTTTAAAATGACTCCCTACATGGTCTGTCACATAAAACCCAGTGAAATATTTTAAAGTTTTGGGGGTAAAACTAAGTCGTTGGGACTTTTAAAAGTAAAAGTGAGTCACTTTTACTTTTACTTTACTTTACTTTTGAAACTGCAATTCAAGGTGATTTTTTTATTGCAGTTTCAATCTGCCTAGTTGAAACTTGGAGAAAACACGTTTCCTTGGCATGTGTAATCAGAACCGCTCACAAAGACAGTCGTAAATGCGATTGTTTCTGGCAAGTCTTTAATTCTGCAACAGTGGACACAGCTCCCCCCCTGTCATCACCAGCTGTATTTACCCGTTACATTTCCAAACAAATGACTCAGACTTAGCTTTTATGAGCAGTAAATTTCAATCGGGACAGGGAGAGGGGAAAATGGGCCTGACTGTGTATATTTGGCTTTCAAGGAGAGCAGCGACAAACATTATTCTCCCTCCTTTTTTGGAGTTTGGATAGGTTACGGTTAGGTATCCATCCTCCCTGTATTGAGGTGAGAGTCCTGATGGATCTCTGCGCCGACTGCCTTTTTAGGGTCTGTTCATCCCCTTGTAAAAACTAGAGATAAAGTCCTGGGGCTCATATTAAACCTGTCAGCTGTATAACATAACATATAAAACACTTTATTGTAGTAACCAGGCTCATGGAACTCTTTTGAAATTTCCTTATGCAGCACATATTCCTTTGTGTTTGAGTTTGTTGCTTTTTTAGCAAACATGTGAAATTCTGCATGCTAAAATCAAGTGAATAAAAAAATGGAGGCAACAATCCCAAAACAAGGAAATGTGCTATTCGTACGCCATCTAGTGACAAGTAAAATTTACTGCAAGTATTGCTGCAACTTGTTCAAAATATAAAGAATGAGCCGTTGGTTAATACATCCATATCTTTCCCTGCAAGTCTTTGCACCATGCAGTAATGGTAATTATTTAAATAAAAGAGTTGAAGTACTATTAAATGCTACTGTGCTGGATTTGTGCCCACTTAAACTAAATAAAAACTACTTGCTCATACTTGGTGTCACCAGTTAACTTTTTTATTTTCATGTCATAACTCTTTTTTTTCACTCTTGCTTACTGTATTGAACTCTTGAGAACATTCGAGTATGATCTTATTTAGATGAATATAAAGTCATTTTTAGTTGAAAGAACAGTATTGATTCATTCAAGTGTTTTCAAACCCCAATAAACCTACAAACAACTGCAGTCCTTGTACATTATACAAGTTCAAATAGCATAAGAAGTTATGCTATTTGTAATAGGTATCCAGATAACGCATCCGGATCCATATCATCTAATTGTGTGGTACTAATATGATTGTTTGTCTCCATATGTATGAGTGGCCTTTTGATCTGAATTAATAGCTTATTGCAACCTATTACAATTTCCTATTAATGAACCATTAGGTAGCAAGAACCAATTACTAGAAAATGAGACCATCAGTCAGTGGTTTAACTGGTTAAAGAAGTGGCCTTCTGAATGGATTTACACTATGTTGGCCTGCACAGACAGCAGGGACATCATAGTACAGATTCCAATTGATGTTTAAAAAAAGAAAAACAGTGGTGAAATAATTATGAGTACGTCATTTTTGTGTTGTTGTCTAATTTTAATAAAATTGTTGGAAATCATACATGTTAACCCTTAAATATGATTTTCACTGATATAATTAAGTTCCTTTGAGTACTTAGAAAAGTGCTATACAAATAAAATGTATTATTACGTCAAAAAATACTAATATTTTCTTCTTTCTCCTATATATGTAAATTGAACTACAGTGAGGTTCTAGTATGTAATTCTACATCCGAGTCCTCTTTAGCCATTCCTTATTTTTCCCTCATCGATGTATCTTACATCCTTTCCTCCCTTCTATATTTCTGCAACTTGGTTTGCAGAAATATAGAGAGTATTACATTTTATTTCAGTTTTGCCCCAGTCTGGATAAGCATGAACAAACAAAATAACAGTTGGGAAAGACTTCGTTTTACCCTTCCTGGCACCTCTGCTGCCATTCCTTATGTCCTACCTCCATATCCTCATTCATTTTATTCCCCCTCATCCAGTAATTGAATTTTTCAAATTCCATTAAGCACAAATTTATTTTGAACATTTTTATTTTATGTTTGAAACAAGTTTAAAGAACAGAGAAACTGTAAAAATCTTAAATTTGTATATACTTCTTAAGGTTTTAAACTCACATTGTTCAGAGGCAGTCTTTGACAGTGAAACAGTTGTGATTGGTTGGGATGAGCGACAGCTGGCAGTTTTCACCTGTAGGTCATGTTCTCTCTTCCTCTGTTTTCACCAGCTGTAACTGTGCAAGTTATGTTCATGCATGTTGAGTCACTGTCAAATGTCGTTTGGTTGCAGATTCATGTCAGCTGACGGTGATTTTGTTCTCCTTGCTTTTTTCCCTCTGCAGGTGGAAGATGGTAGTCGCGCCTACCTGGCCGGAGTCCAGGAGGATGACGAGGTGGTGTCCATCAACGGAGAACCCTGCGCTGATCTCACGCTTTTACAAGCTTTAGCACTCATCGAAACATCTACCAGCACCTTGCAGTTACTTCTGAAAAGGTTGTTCAGCCTTACCATAATTTGGTAACATGAACATTTTAGAAAAAATGAATTTGCTAAAATGACTGGCAAAAATAATACTGCAGTTTTTGCAGCATAAATGAAAGCATGAAATATATTGTCAAAAGTATTCATTTATCTGTCTTCGTACATACTTGTAGATGATCATGTGTGGCATCTCATCCTTTTGCAAATATGACAACTTAAACTCTTTTGAGAGGGCTCGCCACAAGACTTAGGACTGTATTTATTGGATTTTTACCCGTTTGTTAGGTTAGTCATTGAACATGGACAAGAAGGCTTGAAGTTTGTGCTCAAATTCATCCGTACGGTGATGTTTCAATTTTAAATCAGGCTGTAGTCATTTTCTTCTACACCACCCTGGCTCATTTATTGTGTTGAAAGAGTCATTTCTAAACTGTTCTCGGTCAGTTTGAGAGCAGTCAGTTTTTAGGATTATTCCAAATGTTATGGTATGCTAAAGGTTGAAATTCTATTTTACTGAAAACAGCTCCACTCCATAATCCCCTGTCCACCAGACTTTACACTAGGCACAATGCAGTCAGGCAAGTTCTTTTGTCCAGATGACTGAAATGCCCCGACTTGTTCGTTGGTTTGCCACAAACAGAGGCATGATTCATCTTTCCCGAAAACACATAATTAGTGGTTTGGATAACAAAATCATAATATGTGTTGGTGTAAACTATCTCCTTTCATTATAAACTTTTCAAAATACAAGCTTCGGTGAGTCTGAAGAGACTCATTAAAGACTAAGTGAGCTTTAATTCGCTTTCAAACTGTCTACGTTGAAGAACATATTGTGAATCTGCACATAATACACCTCTACCATTAGTGATCAAAACTGTTGTTCAAGAAGGGTCAGTCTCCCTCCTTAGGGTGATGGCATGAAGGCCCTCCAACCACAAAGAAGTAGAGCTCAACATTGAAGAAAATACTTTTGAAAGTTCTCTTGCTGAGTTAGTGTTGGACCTTGTGTTTCACAATGGTCTTTACACTGACTGGTCAAGAAGTTTGTAGTGGCACTGGACACACTAACTTGACAGTACACTTAAACTTAGACATGTACTCAAATTATTATGGCTAATCTGTGTAAGACACCAATGCATTTGTATTCATGTTACTATTTTGTACTTTCTATTTATGTTGTGTATGCACAGTGTAACACCCCTTATAAGGGAGCTGTGGACTTTTTACGTCTAGTTATATAAAATGCATAAAGATATTGCCCTCTGTTTTATTTATAGATATGATCTGGTCTCTTTAAAGTCCCATTGTCTGGAATTCACTGACCCCAGTATGATAATGACATTTTGTAATGCTCTTCACACATCTCCTTTAAAGTGGAAATGAGTGCCAGTGACGTGTAAATGTAATTACATTTCACTTTATGGCTCTGACATTTTGGTTAAGGTTCTGACTGAGGATTTGGTCTACTTCATTGCTTCAACCATTTATAACTTGCGACTTATTGCTTCTGTTAATGTTCATGCATTTAAATGCTATTTTTTAGATATTCTTCTGTCTTTTACAAATAAGAACACAGATTAAGATATTAAAATAGCTTCAGCCAAATCTGAAGAGTCAATGGTTTTCATTTACTTTTCAAGAAAAAATGTTTTCCATTTTAATTTAGTCTTGTCATCAAATTAAATTACCCTCTATTTTGACTTTAAAAAACCCTATCCAGTCTATTTTGTTTTGCAATATGTTTAATTTCTATAGAGTAATGCAAAAAATACAACAATGGCTCTCATGTCAAACACCAATATTTGCTCTGCTCCACTCTAGTCTTCAAATATGCAATTTAATAAAAGTAAATAAGTCCAAATTTCAACCCAGAGTCTCAGATTTGGGGTCATTAAAGTACTCCAAATCAGGTACAGCTTTGCATGATGACTAAATTGAAGTATGTCCCATAACCAGGATCTCGTCTATAGTGATTGTGTGGTATAATTTAGTGAAATGAAGAACAAAGAACAAATCAAACATAACAAAAATACTCTTCATATTATTTTCATTAATTTTCTCCCTTTTTCCTTTCAAAGATGCAATTTTCTCCCCTCTGAAGACAGCGACTCAGAAGGGACGTCCCTTGGTGAAAAGGTCTCTTCAGATGAGAATTTAAAAAGCACCACTCTCCACATCATTTCCCCAAAGTCTGAAATCTCAAGGGAGGTCCACATATCTGATCCCCAAGGTAAGGTGCTCCATCGGGAGCTGGACGGCAACACAGAATCTCTCCCCAGAGGTAAATTGTCAGATGACTTGGGAGGCCATGAGCTGGCTTTTAAGCTCAACAAGGAAGTGCGACGATGCGGTTCCCCAGGAGAGTTTGTGGAGCTTCAGGTGTCCCTGTCTGATCAAACCTTGGCGTATGGGGGCTGCGCGTCTCTCGGGAGTGCTCGAGGGATTGAAGGGGACCTCTCAGCAATCGACCCCGTTCACACCACCTCGTCCCACCATGCGCAATGCCCCGTTAGAGAGCCGCTCGGTCAGCATGGCGTGGTGGTCCGCGCTCCCACCGTGAAGGGCACTTTGCAGCCGCCAGATGCATCAGGAACGGGGAGGAGCACCCTTAGCGTGGGTGGCCCCACGATCACCGAACACACCGGGTCGCAGAGTGAAGAGGAGGAAGGAGGGGGACCCAGTCAGCCTGTTCCTGCGTCTTTCACTGTCTCATTCGAAATTCCATCGGACGAGGCAACTCTAGCAGAAGAGCAAGAAGACTCGGAATCAGAAGGGGATCAAGAAAAACCCAACAAGCATCGGGCAAAACACGCAAGTAAGTAACTTTGAAGAAACTCTTTTCTTTTTATACCATGAAGTATCACATCACTAAACTGTGTTTGTTAACATGTGTGCATTCCATAGAGTGATGCCCTGTGTCCGTAAGCCTTAAAATAGGATGTCTTTTACTGCTCATGGAGGAGGGAGCTCATTCCTTTCAATGAAAACAGATACGACAAAAGCAGAAAGGATACTTTTAAGAAGCATAACATAAACTGCTAAACTTTCGTAAATGAAAAAAAAAAATAATGATTACATGTAACTCCGGTAACTTTTTCATAAACTTTCTGGGGGCAAAATACATATAGTGAGGAGTGCATCTGAGCTGTGTAAAAGACAGAAATATCACAAGAGCACACTGATGATGCCTGCAGAAGTGGCTCTTTGACAGACACCAGCATGTGTCCCCTTCATCTGTTACCTGATCCTTTCAAACTGGGTGCTTTAACAGGGCTGAAAAAGTGCGGGTGTCGTTCACTTTCGTTGTCTTCTCCACCCTCTGGTTTCTCCTGCGTGAGCATTAAGAAGTAAGACTGTTTGATTTATTTTGTAGGAATAACTTTTCACTGTCAGTTGGTCATATGGTGTAAGTTGTTTGAGCAAGTGTCAGAAGACTAAACAAAAAAGGAGCTACTTTAAAGTTACAAGTTGCTACTACTAAGGATGATCAGACTTAAATTTACTGCATGCAAGTTATTTTTGTGGTTCATATTTTTGGCTTGTTTGTCCGAATGGTTGATTGGATGTATGGTGTTGAATGCTTAGTGAGTGAACCAATAAAAACATTATATACAGGTCAGGAAAAGTTACTGCTTCTTTCAGATTTTCTTATCACAAGCAGAAAATTTTGACTGAATTAAGAATATAAGCCATGATCATGCAAATGAAAAAGTTATATTTTTTTATAATTCATTGCATGTTTAA
This sequence comes from Micropoecilia bifurca, assembly GCA_903067075.1. Lineage (NCBI taxonomy): Eukaryota > Metazoa > Chordata > Actinopteri > Cyprinodontiformes > Poeciliidae > Micropoecilia > Micropoecilia bifurca. The sequence continues at coordinate 17,695 of CAEGAF010058430.1, read as the reverse complement.
ATAAGTTCAATCATATTGTAAGAAAACACTTTCAATTTTTAAAATATAAACCTTGTCCCATAATTTTAAATCTTCTCTGGAGTGCTGCTTGTGCTTCCAAGCTCATGTTCCACTTTGTCATGCTATTGCTTAAATTACTCTCTCCTGTGTCTCAGTTTTTAATAATTGTTTTCTTAGCTTTCCATGTACTTTGGAGGTTCCAGATGATTGCAAAATAAAAGTAATATTTTGTGTCCCTGCCTGGATTTAGGTTTTGTATGTTCCCAAAACACTTTTGAGAACTTTTTCTATATAAGACTACTTATGTAATATCAGACTTTTTTTGCTAGACTTCTAGGTTTTTTATATTTCTTGTAAGTGATTAATAGCTTTATACTGAGATGGAATCTACTCAAAAGACAAATCTTTCTATTTAATTTGGCAATGTATTTGTCCTTTTTGCTGAACCCTTTCTGAACACAGGTCTGCTTTTTTATTTTCTACACAGGGCTCAGACGTAACGAGAGTCTGTCAGAGAAACAAGTGAAGGAGGCCAAATCCAAATGTAAACGTATAGCTCTCCTTCTGTCGGCCGCTCCTTCAAACCCCAACAATAAGGGGGTGTTGATGTTCAAGAAACATCGTCAGAGGGCCAAGAAATACACGCTCGTAAGCTACGGCACGGGAGAGGACGAACCAGTCTTCAGTGACGAAGGAGACGACTTGAACGGAGACGATAAGCAAGAAATCCCGGCTGGTGAATTTAGCTTTGAAGCTGCTATCGATTGTGAATCAAACAGGCCTTTTCTTTTGAATGCTCCAGGTAGTAAAGGTGTGCTAACTTTTAAGTTAGGGAAGAGTCTTGTTGAAATTAACAACAACTTGCACAACCAAGCTGAGATGGAATGTTTGCCTGAAACCAAAGGCAAGGGTGCAACGATGTTTGCTCAAAGGCGTCAAAGGATGGATGAGATCACAGCTGAGCATGAGGAACTCCGGCGTCAAGGACTACCTGTGGAAGCAGTGCAAGAGTTGGAGAAGAAAGTAATGGAGCAGTCCTATATCCAGTCTGCAGCAGAGGGTCATGGTTACTTAGATGTAAATATGCACCAAAAAAACCAACAGCAGTACCAGCAGTATCAGGAGCAACAGTATTATGAGCAACAACAAAGCTACCAACAGCAGCAACAGTATCAACAATATCAGCAGCAGCAGTATGAGCAACAACAATACAAGCAGCAGCAACTGTATCAGCAGCAGCAACAATATCATCAAGAGCACCAGCAAATACAGAAGTATTCGACAAATATCAATGGCACAATCCAGCATCAAACTAATGAAATTCAGAGTTCTTACAACCATCGTATTGCAAAACCTTTCACAACAGAAAACATGGCGGCAACACCTTATTCTCATGGAACAAGTGGGACCAATCAAGATTCTGTTGGCCAAGGGGAGCAGATAGCTTCCCGTGACGAGCGTATTTCTACTCCTGCAATTAGGACAGGCCTGTTGTCGGACTCCAGGAGAAAGAATACCAGCAAGCCTATGTTTACTTTTAAAGAAACCCCAAAAGTATCACCTAACCCTGCATTGCTGAACCTTCTCAATAGAAGTGACAAAAAAGGTTTTGAGTCTGGTCCTGAAGAAGACTATCTTAGCCTTGGGGCAGAAGCTTGCAATTTCCTCCAGTCTCAAAGACTTAAACCTAAGATTCCTCCACCAGTTGCGCCAAAGCCTTTGATCAACCCCAACTCTCCTCCTTGGTCTGCTCAGATAGAAGCAGCCAACCAGGACATGCCTCAGTGTGCTGAAAATAGTCTGTCCACACCTGCTGCGGCCCCCACCACAGAAACTGCCCCTGCTCCAGAACTAGAGCCAACTCCTGCACCTGCCCCTGAGCCCTCTACCCTTCCTACCCCTGAGGAAACCACTGCCAATCCCACCCCAGCCGAGCAGCATTCATGGACTGTCCCTGAACAAGAGTCTCAACAGCAGCCTGCACAAGTGACATCTCAAGAGACACATGGCCAGGTGATTTCTGCTCAGCATTGTGAGTCCTCTCAAATGGCCACCTGGGATTCAGTACAGGTACAAGCACATCAACAGTCAGCTGCTTGTTCATGGCAATCAACCCAAGTGCAACCTCAGAACCCACCTCCAAGTCAGTCCCCACCACAGCCACCCTGGGTAACACGTCAGTCTACTCAAAGCCAAGCACAGATTCAACTGAGCTCAAATACTTGGACACCTCAGGGGCAACCATCCTGGACTCCGCATGAAGAGCAAGCACAACCTCAGACAAATGCTCAACCATCCTGGGCCCAACCTCAAGAGCAGCTTCAGTCCCATCCACAGGTTCAGCCACCATGGACACTCATGAAGGAGAAGCAACACTTGCAGCAAACACAGGCATCCTGGAGTCAAGCCCAAGAACCAGTACAGACACAACCCCAGAATCAATGGATGCAGGCTTCCCATACAGACTCTCAACAGCAGCTGCCATGGGTTCAACAAAAACCTCAAGTACAGCCACCATGGGTTCAACAAGTTCAGCCAGAAATACAACCACAACTCCCTTGGGTTCAACAAGTTCAACCAGAAACACAACCACAACCATCTTGGGGACAACAGCAACATCATCAGGCACTCCCTCAAGCATGGGCAAATGCCCAAGTTCCAGGACAACCTCAACCACCCTGGGTCTCAACTCCACCTCAGCCGCAACCTCCTGCCGGTCCATGGGCACAATCGCAAACACAAGCCCAAATTCAGCCACCATGGATGAATGCAGCTCAAGTTCAACCTCAAGCACAGGCTCAAGTTAATCTGAATCCATGGGCACCAGTTCCTGCACATACTCCATCTCAGACATCATGGGCTCCACAACCTCCAGAACATGGTGGTGAGCAACCTATAAATTCATGGGCTCAGGACCAAAGTAATGCCCAACATCAGCCGCCCTGGGTTCAGTCAGTTCCTTCACCGCCCACACCCCAGTCCAACTGGCAACAGTCCCTTTCAAATACATCTCAACAACCACAACTCAATACATGGCCATCAGCTCAAGCCCAGCCTCCAACACCAGTTAATGACTGGAGACCACAGCTACAGCAATCATCTTTGAATGTTCCATTATCTGCAGTAAACACCCAACCTTCACCTAAACCATGGCACCCACCACAAAACCAGACTCCTCCTCCTCCACCACGACGAATGTTCTCTTATACTGTTGGTCAAAAAGCTGCATCGCCTGTCAACCCAATGGCCACTGTCTTGAATCCTAAATTGTCCCCGGGTCCAGCTTTTGAGATGCCAGTGGTCAAAGGAAAAGGAGCTGACATGTTTGCTAAGAGGCAGTCTCGCATGGAGAAGTTTGTTGTGGACTCTGAGACTGTTGAAGCCAACAAAGCAAGTCGTTCAACATCGCCAGCTGCATCCTTACCAAATGAATGGAAGTATACGCCCAATGTACGTGCTCCGCCTCCCAGGGCTTACAATCCAATTCAATCTCCTTTTTATCCCCTAGCAGCAACAAAACAGCCCCCTGCAAGTAGTCCTTCAATCAAAGCAAAGAAAAAAGACCAGGAGAAAAAAGCACCTGCCCCTAAACCACTGAATGTTATTGACGTCATGAAGCATCAACCATATAAACTAGATTCTTCACTCTTTATCTTTGGTGCAGGAGCAGAGGCTGCTAAGCCCCCTGTACCAAAGCCCAGCTCACCTCCTCAGTCACTTCTTGACAGCCAAACAATTAGATATGAGCAAATGGCTCCAGCTCAACAAGCTGGATCATTTACTCCTCCATATCCCCAGCAAGGCTATGGGATACCCATGCAGCCTGTAATGCATGATCCCCACTATCAGCAAGCCCAAGGTAATGTTTATCCTTATCAGCCATCTCCGGGTAGTCCATACCAACAAGAATATAACCAGCAGTATCTGCAGGCTGTTCCACCAACTTATCATCCCCAAGCCCCTCAGCCTTTAAACCATCCCAACCAGCAGGTTGCTTACCAGCCAGCCAGCAGCCCTCCCTATCTGGCAACTCCCTCAGTACCCTACAAAGCACCGCCTACTAATAACTACATAGCCCCGATTTTCTCTGTGGCTGCTAGGCCTGAATCTGTAACTGGTGGTGGTTCTGCCCCCAAGCCTAAATTTACTGCTAACAAGAGCTCAGCTCAGGTGTGGAAGCCAACATTGGTTGAAAAAGAGTGATTCTCATAGGCAAATGGCAGGTTCATTGCCTAGTTGTGTCAAAACAGTGCACTTACAATACACTGGCCAGTGGAAGACTTAAAGCACATTGTATAAACTTGTTCAAGCAGTCAATGTCTCTGCCCTGTTGGCTTTCTGTTGTTGTAGAACAAAGTTTGTCAGATCACAATTGTTCAGCACTTACTTCAATTAGTTCAGTAGCACATTAAGACCTTTAGGTTACCCACAAGAGGATCAACAAAGGTTGATGTTTTTTTATGCTAAACAAATGCAGTTTTGTGCAAATCTAACGTGAGGATGTTAGGCATGTAGGGGAGTATTTTGGTCAGGACAGGAAGCAAGCAAGAAGGAGGGGTCAGAAGTGAATGGTGTATGTATTGAGAGAAAGGTTTAAGTTAAAAGTTCAGCAATGTGATATTGCTGAACTTTATATAGTAAACCCATAAAAGTGTTTTAAAAGAAAATCAAATGTAAAAATTGTCAATTAAGCAGTTGAAGGAATGATGCAGTGGGAGAAAGGTATGGTTGTATCATCAATAAAGCCAAATAATGACATTGGCAAGCAACTTTACTTATGTAGGTCAAGTTAAGCTAATAAGACACAAACTATTTGTGATAATTAAAATAAGATTGCTTAAAATAACTTAAAGATTATTAATTCAGGGGTAGGGAAGTTGTGTTTCTGTATTTTAATTTTATGGTTTTTTTTCATGTCTCCTTCTTAGGAAGATTGGTGTTATTTTAAACTCCTTACCAGCTGTTGCGTCATGTTAGATGCTATATTTAAAGTGCCTTAAGAGAAGTCCAGTTCTGAGGTCCACATACTATTGTAGGCTTAGATTTCAGCTCAGGCAACTGAAAGCTACTATCATTCAAACTTTCACATGTCTGCATTGGTCCATATTTATCTTTTCAACAATATAATAATATGGTTAGTGTTAATTTTCAAAATGGAATTAATAGTGGTGTAAGTCTGAGTAAAACTGAGTTAGATGTATATTTGGTACTGGGCTTCATCTCTTGTTTTTATGTTTCTCTCTTCATTGTGCACTTTATGTATGATTCACTGCAGTGCCATTAAACTATCTCTTTTTCGTGTTTTCTTCTCCTTTGGGTATTCTTTGTTTTACTTTCTATTCCCAACTTTTTCTTCTGATCATGTTTTCCATCTATGCTATAAAAAGCAATGAGCTACATCTTGATTTTACCCTGGCAATCTCCTAAAAAGACTTTGTCAGATACTTCTGACCATCCCAACAAGCTGGTTTTGTTAAAGGTTATGCAGGTTTGTGCTTGAGAAGCACATTCCTGTAGAATGACAACTTGATGATGCATTTATGAAGGGGATTAATAGTTGATTTCAATATGGTCGCATTACGAGAGGAGGTCAAGTGTGTCATGCATTTTTCAAAAGATTAGCTATTTCTTATTTAGGACTTTTACATCACGTCTCTTCACTTTGATCTTAAAGTCTCCATGCAAGAAAGACAAAAGAAAAAAACATTTTAGGAATTTAAGTTTGGAATTGATGGGGAGTTTTTTGTTTGAAAACTCTCTTGTACATCACATTTAAAATCTCTTTCACATTTCCAAAATCCACTATGTTAATGTTAGCCAGACAGGGAGATGTAAACCCAGATATAGAGTCACTAGGCAGTTTATTAATACACTCAATTGCTAGTGTAGAATAACAACACATCATCTTTTCATAGTCACGTGACAAAAGATGATGCACTCTGCAAAACTTTTAAACTATGTACTATTTTTTTTAATATTCTTCATCCAAGGAGCTTATAATTTCATTTTCAAAAGAATTTATGTCCCTTAAAATTTTGCACATTTTTGTTTCAATAACAACCCATAAGTTTGATGTACCATATTGGGATGTGATGTGACAGAGTATCATAAAGCCATGTAGTGCAATTGTGAAATAGATGGAAAGTGGTGCCGTCTTTTCATATTTTCTTTACTAACAAAATCTGAAAAGTTTGGAGTCAACAATAATGTTTGTCTTTTTGCAAACTAATTTTAAAATCGTGTCATTTTCCTTTCACTTCACAATTATGTGAAATCACATATGATTCAAAGGATATACATATTTATGCAGGCTCCTTTGTCAGGATTGAGACTTCTCCAGGCTTTCTCACAGTTTTTTGAGAGTTTTTCTTTTGACTCTGGCTTCATTTTCTAATGTTTTCACTTACTTGCCATTGTTTTCCAAACCTCATAAACTTGAGCTATGAATCATTAGGCATAAAATGATTCAAATATCCACAAAGCCTGTGCCTCCATCACATAGCAAATAACTAAACATAATTGTAGGTGTTTGTTGTTAAAAGTAGTCTGTTACAAAGGTATAGTTTGTTCCAACCTCTTGAGTTGAGAGCTCAACATATCTTAGATGTGGACTCGACCTTGAAATTTGAACATGTCTCATCAGAATGCTCAAAACAAAGACCCTAGACTTGACTAGTCTAGGGTTTAATATCCTATTACCAGCTGAAACTTCTCATACAGTAGATCACGGATGTCATAATCCATTCCTAAAGAGCTTGTGTCCTGCAACTTTTTAATGTCTTTTAAGTCCAACCCATCTAAATCGAATGACTGAATCAACTCATGAATTCAAACCCTTCCAGAGTTCAGTTGATGACATAGTTATGCGAATCAAGTCTGTTGATGCAGAGACATGTCTAAAGGATGCAGAACACCTCAACTTGACGACTGGATTTTGACATAAAGCCAAGGCTAATTTTGACTGAAGGATAATGCATTTCTCAGGGTCTGTTGCAATATCTTTGCTTTTTCTTAGGCTTTGACTTTCATCGCCTTTTTACCTCTTCATCAACTTTTTCTGCTTGATTTGGTTTGGTTTCAAACAGAGGTGTTTTTCTCTCGTTTTTTTTTTTACTTTCACATATTTTGCTTTTCCTCTGTTGTTCTTCAACTTTCCCAAATACGGCCTGTGTTTCTGACAGTGCACAAGAGTCACCAGAAGATGGCAGCACCCACCGTTTGTTTGGTTCACGTTTTCACAGACTACTGTAATCAAGGTGCCTCTGAGGAGCATACAGGTGCCTATTCAACTCAGACCACCCGTCACTGTTATCCCTTTGATGCATATTAATTAAAGGGCAGACAGTAGCATTAATCAGTGGAGTGCCACAATTATAAAGTCTAGCAAAACAAGTTCATTAAATACCGTCTAAAGAGGCCTTGATCTTTAGCTGCTTGAGACATAAGGTCAGCCTATTCTGTTACGATAAAAAGGGTTATTGTAGCCTACAAGTGCTTTTAGTTTATTATTTCTAATCATGAAATACAACCGTTATGAGAAACATTTAAATAAGGATTTGGTGGTTGCTAATGTTTTCTGAGTCAATTTGCAACCAAGCTCTATAAAAATATGCCTTTACTAAAATAAGCCTCTATGAATCCCTCTCTCCAGGCAACTGGCAGGGGCTACACCCTTTCTCCACCGGCCAGGGTGCCGTTCCCAGGCCAGAAATCGGTGTCTGCGTCTTCCTCTCCCAAGCCTCCAACCCGAACCTTCACCAACCCCCCGGTGAGGCAGACATCCCGTTTGGACAAAGGCTTCAAGCCTCTCACCCCCTGGGAAGCCGCCTCCCGCCATCCCCTGGGCCTGGTAGACGAAGCCTTTGCTTTTCAAGACCTTCAGCAGGCTCTTGCCTCCAATGTCCACTTTGCTGCCCGGCGTAAAATCCTACCTGAGCCACCTGCAGAGTGGAAAGAAAGAGTCAGTTACACAACCCAACTGAAACCAGGCAGCCAGACTTGGAGCCAAAGCCTCAATCAGGGCCGAGCTCTGATTCCATCGTTCGTGTTTCCGTCGAGGAGCCCTGCCTCCAGCCCGGTTGGCCTGCAAGGTTACAGGTCACTGCCAAGGCAGTGGCAGCCTCAGAAGTACGTGGTCGAGGCTAACCAGAGACATTCTGTGTCTTCATCTGAGAGGCCAACATACACGTCTGCGTACACCAGCAATACCTGGAGCTGGAGGCGGTAGAATACAGCTGAGACGTTTGGTAATGAGTGTCTCCATCCCATATCCTTTTCACCTCTTTGAACAAAACAAGCCAGTAAATGAGAGATTGTGTGACAGTTTAGCTTTCAAAATGATAACTTAATGTTTCACTTATTGTTTCATCAAATAAGTGACGATGCGTGCTACAGTTAAACGAGGAAAAAGGTGATCAACACAAGAAGTGTATGTAAATGTAAATGAAGGATATCTGTAACATTCAGCTGGATTCTAACTAAACTGCGTCAGAGACGTCTACAACTATTGGACCCTCCTGGTTAAGATGTGCACAGAATCCATAAAAAACACGTTTGGATATTTTTTAACTCCCATAGCATCATCCACACTGTGCTTGATAGCCAGATATATCTGGATGCTTTTCCAGCCTCGTTTTTCACAGTTTCGGTTCTTTTATACTTGTCAATCATTGCTCTTCCTGTAGATGAAGGCGACTTTACATAAGCTTTTTTTCTTTATCATTTTTTATTAAGTACACATCTATCATTCTTGAATGCCACGTTCTCTTGTTTTCCCAATGTTGAAGAGTAGCGAAGAGAAAGTGGGTACTGCCATTGTTTTACATATACAATGTAGTAAAAGAAAGGGTTTGGTTTCCAGATTCTTTTCAGGTTTGCTTTTCTGTCATTTTAATATAAGAGACGACTGGAGTAAATACAGTAAAGGAAGTTTTTAAATTCTTGTACAAGATTCTGTAAATTACAAATGAAAAGTTTCTAGACACTGATCAACTTTTTAAAAAAGTAAATTGTAAATTAAGAAGATGCTTCAGTTGCAGTTCTTTGATAAATTATTTGGTCTGCAGTGAACTATTGTTCCGATGATTGTGTAAAAAGAAAAATATATGTGAGGTTATGCTACCGCAATTAAAGATTAACTTATTTTTCAAGCTTTTCCATCTTTACCAGGAGGGCCAGTAATATTTAATAAATGTGTACCTGGTTGAAGGAAAGAGTATGTTGTTTAGAAGGGATATATGAGTGAGGACGGACATCAATCAGCTACATTCAGCTTTGTTATGGAAGATTAGGACAAATTAGAAAAGATGTCAACAACTGTGTGTTGTCAGCATAATTAAATAACCGCAACAGCTAATTTTCAATGTTTATTGTCTTAAATCGTTCCACTTGAGTTTTTGCAGGACAAATCCAACATTCTCTTGGGTCCAGAAATGACGAGTTATCTCAACACTAAAGATCTATTATTGTTTATTCATGCTTTCAGATTTGAAATTTCAGACTTTTCCTTCACCCTTAAGGATCTGCTCACTCCTCTTCAGGGTTGTGGTTGGGTCTCGAAGCATTCAGTAGGTGAGAGGAGGGATACACCACAGTTTGTCAGTCCGTCACTGATCCCTCTACTCTCAGTCATATCTGTTTCTTGTTGGATACATTTCCATGTCTAAAAACTTTTCTTAGATGGATCTTAATCTACAAAAATTCAACACATTTTGTTAAACATAAAATGTCTCCACATTAGTTACATTATGTGTTCATGTATTCTACAGTGTGCGTGTGTTTGTTTTTTATTTAATTTTTTTTCCATACAAAATGTTTACTTGACCATCTTGGGATGAAAGACTAATCCTTTAAACAGTCTATGAATGTACAATTGTGGTCTAATAGGTATTAGCTGAATTACTCAGATAATAGGTTGGACTGCATTACTGATGGAGCCGCTTCCAGTATTCAACATGAGAGAAGGTATCTTCATCAATGCAGACAGAGTTTCTGCATAGCGTAACATGTAAGTAATGTTATTAATGATTTATTGTTGCAACATTCATATGCATTATTTTACATGTCGGATTCTTTTTTAATCCGAGCTGCCATGCTGCATGGAGATTAGATTATATGTACACTGTCTTATGTTTAGAAAGGTGAGGCCGCAGGATAATTTTTTTATGTTTTTTTTTTAAACAAGGTGACTATTCAATGATTTGAGTAGTTTTATTCCAGTAATTACCCTTATATCCTTCAGTCTGCAACATGAGACCAAACCTGAACAAAAGTCCAAGTAAGCCTGGACATGCAGGCTTACTTGCATTTAATAGCCATTTAATAGCCATAGTATCAAACAGGCATATTGCTGTTTGATACTGTTTGATACAAACTTTACACAAAGGCCCCAACTAAGATTTCATTTCAGTAAATGAAGGAATCCTTCTCAGTGATTCCTTCTGTATGATGTTTTTGAGAAAAGATATGAGGCTAAAAAATAATGAAAATAATCTATTTTCATTATTTTGCCTTTTTTGCCTTTTTTGCCTTTTTTTTCTTTAAAAATTGTGTTGTATTTTATGCATCTGCAACTCACACCAATTTTGCTGTCAACATTTTATATGTGTGGTGGTTCTTGAAGTGTTTGTGAATTTCTGATTGCTCATTTTGATTGGTGTTTGAAACATAAAACCTGAGGAGAAAGTGAAGAGTTGGCTAAATTTCTCCACTGGCAGACATCATCACGTCATTTTGTGTTTGAAATGAGGGAGTGTTTGCAACTCGAGAAAAGGTTAGCACCATAATTTGATTAGCTGGAGGCAGATATGTCAAGTAACCAACAAACGAGAAGAGGCTTTTTTCTTCTTTTTTTGAAGCGGTATGCTTTAACATGTGGCCAAAATGGGCTTAAGAGGATTTAATGACTGCCCGACTGTTTTCATTAGTTAATTGGAAAAAAATAAGTAAAGGCTCCTTTGGAGTTTGTAGCAAATCAACTAAATCAACTACAGTATTTAGAGAGGCAATGTACTTTAAGTTGGCATTAAGAGTTGGATCGAAAACTTTGCTTAGATAACAGGCTCACTGTGAAAAGGTTTTATGAAAACTGTGTGCGGGGTGTGTTTTGTTAAAAAACTAAAGTGTGCTTGTGTGTTTTCTGCATAGAGTAAATGTTGTTTTGACGTGATTCTCTCTGGGCAATGCCAGTAACATGAGTAGGATTTATCTTACTGGTCACTTGTTGTTTTCACTTGGTGTTTTATTTAGCTACAGCTTATTTGATTGATGATTTATGTTTCCTTAATATGAGGATGTATAAAAACCTCTAAAATAACTTTTCCTCTATTGCGGTAACATAATTAGAGTTAAGTATGGGAACCTTTATTCAGTGGCGGAAATACAAATTGTAAAAGAATACATATTTAATCTTTGACAAATTTTTGACACATTTTTTTTTGACTCCTATACCTTTTACGTTGATTGGGGTGTCTGAGAATTTTTAATTAGCAATTCAGTTGGCAACTATGGGGAGGTTTTTATTAAAACTGTTTATTTTAAGGGGTTTTGTGCACATCTTTACCTTTTCCCTTTATCGTGGGTGGGGAGGTTGTGATGGCACAGGTTGCTTTCAAATAATAGCCATAATTCATAGTGCTGTTTGATACTAAAACATACTTTCTAAAGTGTTTTTTTTTTTTTTTTTTTACAAAATAAACAGCTAAGTAGCACTGCTTTTCAATCTGTAATTATTTGTGTTTGTGTTCTTTGCATTTCACTCCAAGCTGAAAAGAAATTTGCTCTGGGCCACTTGTTGCTTGCTGCACCTTCCCAGAAGGATTTATTTTAATAAGAGTTGCTCCACGTACAGCGCGGTGGGGGTTGGGGGTTGCAGGGCTCATTTCCATGGTGACCGCTGGCTATGTAAAAACAGGGTCAACCTACTGTAGCTGCTGGGCCATTAGAGAACGAGAGATAACAGAATAAGGGGAGACTATAAACAGAAATTTCCCTGAACGATTTAGATCTGGGAAATGATTCGCCTTTTGTCGAAATTGAATGTGAGCAAGTGCCATACAAAGAAGCACCAACAAATTAGGAAATGTTTAAGATTGCAGTACATACAATAATCCTGTTGCTCTGAGGTGAAAACGTAGTCATCCTCCCTTATGTCTCTTAAAGTAATAAATAAAGTACATATAGGTAAGACTCCATAACTACATTCAAAACAAACATTCAAGACCACATTCCCAACATATTTTCACCACTTATTGTGCTTATTGAAACCATTGTAGAAGATTACAACTAATTCTGTTTTAATTCTTTTGAGCAAAGTGTTTTAAGTGCATGTCCAGTATGTCAGTTATGCCCCATGCTGGCAAAACACTACTGCTCAACAGACACAGCTGAAACCACATTACACTCCCTAGGGGGACACAACTGATTCTCACTGTCTGTTGTTAAGTCAGACAAAACCTTTGCAGTTGTAGGTCTGCAAGGATTATCAAAGCACTTTATATCTGCTAAATGTCAGAAAATAAGATAAAAATTTCCATAGATTTTTGTTCCTTTATACTGAAATGTCCATTATTTGCAGTACAAATATTGTAGTATTTTTTTTTTTCAAAGTCAGAAGTTTATAATTCAATATCTTGTTGAACTGCCTTTAAACCGACTCTGTTTTAGATATTCTTCTTCAAGCTTTTTACAATAGTAGGTAAGAATTTTGTCCCATTCTTCCCTACAAAACTGGCGCAACAGAGTTTGTTTTGTCGGTCACCTTGCTCACACGCTTTTCAGTTCTGCCCACAAATTTTCCATGAAACTGAGATTAAGGCTAACACTGACTCCTGATAGCTTAACACAACCCCACACAGAAAGAGCCTGAACACTTTATGTTTTTATTTCCAAGATAGCCAAACTTAAAAGATTTATTAAAATAAACGCATTCAGTTTTGGTTCGTCATCTCTTTAAGGCATGTTCAAATTTTGTTTCCATTTTTGCATTAATTATTTAATTAATTCTGTTTAATACAAACATACCACTTAAGTCTCAACGAAAAGAAAAATACTATTTAAGCTACTCTCATTCATAAATCAGCGCACAATCCGGAGCTTCTGCTGGCTAAGAGAGGTGCAGTGGAGGGCAAAGTAGGCAGTTGGCGCAGGGGTCTAAATTTAGAGCTTGTGAACTAAATACCAATGACAACAGACAAACTGACACCCACCCACCCACTTGCCCACTTACTCAGTCACACAGTCAGTCAGGTCAGGATTCAACCCCCCTCCCCGCCACGAACTCCAGTGTCGGGGATCGCGAGCACCCACTCTGATCTACTCTACGGCAGCCTCTCACCTTTCCGGCTTCCCACCCTGAGGAGACAGGCACAACTTGAGGCGACCCCCTGAGGGGCCTTCAGGACAGGTAAGCATCACAGGGGCCTCTCCGCAGGTGTGCTTTCCACCTCTGATGTGACACTTGTGCTTTGGATCAAACACGACCTTGCTCACCACTTGGAATTGTTTCCACTGGATTTTCCTGGTACTCCTCCGTGTTTGTCAGTTAGTTTTAGCACATATGCACGTCTGCTTTACTCGCAGACAGATTTTCAGGATTGTTAAAAATAAATTTGTGAAACTGATTGGTTACACCTTTTAATTTGAAATATGAATAGCAATGAGTAATAACTTCTTTGTTTTAAGTGACTGTATATGGCTACTCGTGTTGATGTGCACCTTGGGGTAAAACTTTGTGCTGATTTTATTTGCTGCCTCACATGTTAGCTGTGACAGCACCTTGTTCTCCAGCCACGTCCCCAACATCAGGCCACCCGGGCAATTTCAAACATATTGATTCCCAGATACCCCTGACACGGCCGGCTGCCACGTCTGAAGAGCATGTGCTTGGCGTTTAACAACCCAAGGTTATTTAAAGGGATGTGCTAACTTTGCCCTTTTCACCACCCCAATAAATTCTGTCTGCTTCGGTGGGTTTTTGTACGTGCAGTGGATGCTATATGTTGGCCAATCAATGCCTAGAATGCCACTTGTTTGGTCTCCCGTTTTTTTTTTTTTTTATCCGAACAGCTTGTACTGATGTGAGGTGTCTCCTGTGACTTTTCTGTGCCTCACGGCAACAAATTCCCAGGGGCAGCCATCATGTCGCAGTTTTCCACCATGACAACCAGGGAGAGGAAAATGCAGGCGGCAGCAATCTGCAGAGAGGTGCAAGGCCAGGAAGGTACCGGTCTGATACATCCTCATCTTGACCTGTCTGTTCTTTTGGTTTTACCTCGCATTCCCATCATTTTATCCATTTACTTTCTCTCTCATGTTCAGCTTTGACTATAAACAAACAAACAAGCCAATGTGTTTATAGGTCCAAGAGATAATCCCTTTGTCTTTGTCATTCAAACATGTTATTCCAGGGGGAGGACAACTGTGCTCTGCAGGGTTGAGTGAGGTGGGGGGAGTCTGAAGGCTACTGGCAGCTGAAAGTTATTCTGGCAAATTATAGATCTTGTATTTAAATGCAGGCATGTGACATCTACATGATCAGCATGCAGCAGCATGAGGAGCTAACCGCAAAACAAGCGACGGACATGAGTTGACGTGCGGAGAAAAAAAATCTCATCATTTATCATTCTGGAAGCAGTTGCATGTCGTGCAGAAATAGTTAATAAATACAAACTATTAATAAATACAAACAGAACAAACGTATTGAAACCAATCGATACATTTAAAATGTCATTGTGCTTGGTCATTAGAAAAATAAAATCCTAATAAAATATATTGACTGAAAAAATGAGAAAAAGTTAAAGAGGTACAGACATCTTTGCTACTGTTGCCTGTATAAAAACAGGCAAAAGTGGTCTGATCACCATTTGTGCACAAATGCACAGAATATCTAACATTGTCTCCTCTCACTCCTTCACAGATGCACACATGGACCTCGGGAAGAAAGTGAGTGTCCCTAAAGACATCATGCTGGAGGAGCTGTCACTCGCCTCCAACCGGGGCTCCCGACTCTTCAAAATGCGCCAGAGACGCTCTGAAAAATACACTTTTGAGAGCATCCAGAATGAAACCAACAACCAGCTAAATGTAAGGGAAAAACACAAACAAGTGTAACTGTAATAGGACTGTAATCACCCTGCTATACACATTATACAGAGTAAGTACAGAGCGTTGAATTTAAAGTGTGGATGAAGTCACAGCTTGGCTTCTCTGAATGCAAATCCACAAAATATCCCAACTGTGGCCATCAGATTGTTTAATTTAAACAAAAGCTTATGTGCAATAACAGTTTTTATGGTTGAGTGACAAGCTCTTAATTATTGAGTTTAGCAAGGGTAGCACATAAACGCTGCTGTGGGAAAATATATACTATGGGAGCAGTACAGTGCAAATTCTCCATATTGATGAGTCAACAAATACGGGGTTTGTTGACTGGTTTTCAAGTCTGGTTTTCAAGAAACCAGACTTGTCAGTTTTTTAAGTCATCCTTATTAGCATGTCTTCAGGATCTCTTAGACTATTGCAATAAACTAGACTTCAGTGTATTGCAAAATGTATTTTGCAGCAAAAATGTAGAAAAGTCACAATCACTTTCCAGTTAACCAAAACAGAAAAGAAAGCAATGATGAAAACCTCTGAAAATCACATTTTGTGTGTGTATAATATTTTTGTGAATGCTGTAATTAGTTTATTGGATTGTTTTTTATTTTTTTGTGTCCTTTCAGATTTTGTTTTACAGCTCCCTTTCTTTCTCCATCAAAGGTAAAGCATTTCGTACGTGCCTGAGTATACAAAGGAAGTAGAAATATAATTAAAAAGTTTAATAAAAACAGCATTCAATGAATGTGCTAGCTATATTCTGCTGAATTATAGCATGACCAATTTCCCCACTTATATGAAAGGCTTAAAAAATAACTTTGTATTGAAGCAGTTTTAAATTTTGATCTTTAGAGGAACTGTTGCTTGACACCCTGTCCCAAAGGCAGAAAACATTAAAAATAACAGCGAAAGACAGAAAATGACAGCAACTAGATGTCTAGAACCCTAACTTGTGAGTTTTTCTACAACTGTATATTTGTCAAAAGATTTAGAGATTCTGTATAATTTTTTATAATACAAGACCTGAATTAGGTCTTGTATTAGTAAGAGTCAACTAAAACTAGTTACAACTTAATTTACCGTATTTTCCGGACTATATTGCGCATCTCACTGTAAGCCTCACCCACAAAGTAAAAAAAAAGAAAAAAGAAAAAGAAAAGTGGAAACGTACATATATAAGTTGCACAGGGCTGCAAGCCGCAGGTATCCCCGCCGCTCTCGGTTTTTCACAAGGACGCAGCAGAGGGATGGGGCCTTAATAAATCTGATGTTAATGACGCAGCCCTGCGTCTCCAATGCTGAACCATGGATTCGTTCACGACGAGTTTAAGTGCAGCGAGCAACTCTACGTACAGCCAGATCGATGGCCTTCAACTTAAAAGCTGCATTATATGAACTTCTTCGTGTGCTTTCCATGATGAGGGGGTATGAGTTTGAAAACATTTCTCCGTCATGCCTGCTGCTAGCATGTGCTTGGTCTAAATGAAAATTAGCACTCTCTTCTCCAATTTTGACTTCCAATGATTCACTTCCTGCTAAAGAGCCCCCTGGTGGTTGAAGAAAAATCCACAGACAAGCCACACCAGGCTATAAGCTGCATGGTTCAAAGCGTAGAAAAAAAGTAGCGGCTTATAGTCCGAAAAATACGGTGTATATATATTTCACCATGACATGAGGGGCCTTATTAATGTGCTTCATGTGTGTGCCAAGTTTGCTCTTCCCCTTCTCTGCCGGACCTGTCTATTGTAAAATGCAATCAAGGCACACCAGGTTTCTCTTTGTTGCATTTAATTAAATGATAGAGCTCTTGTTTCCCTCCCTTTTCCTTTTCCCTCTCTGTTAGCTTTTTATACATCACTTTGCCCCCTTAAATTATGTAAATAAGATAATTATTATGCTTCACCTATGCCTAAGATTTTAACCCCATAACTTTGAACTGAAAAGAAAGACTCACACACCTCACTTTATTTATTGCTCTGGGCGATGGGGGCATTTTGTTTCAAGTTGTCAACATTTCCTGAGGAAGTCCCAGAGTAAATCATCATAAATATCTTTCCGATGGATGAAAGCCGAGAGCTTATGCTGCAGTATAATTCATCCCGAGCCAAGAAAACAATGTGTCAAAAAGTTGGCAAAGAATTGACTGTTTAGCAAGAAAATTGTAAAAAATTATTTTATCTACTTACCAGAAAAAAGTAGCAATCAAAAGTGGACCACATATCCACAAGACAACATGTCTTGTGGATATATGGTTAGTGCAGAGAAACACTCGCATCTAACCTTTAAACATTTTGATTTCCTTCATTACCCCATGCTGGACTCTAACAGTTAGAGAAAACAACCTTTTATCATGGAGATATGGATGTTTTTAAGACCATTACACCCTGGCACCCACAATAATCCATTTAAAGCTAATGTAACAATTTGTTTTTCACTTTTGGGTAAGAGTCTGTTTTTCCTGATTATACAAACTGGTCACTAGTCTGGAGGATGGAGAAGGGGTAAAAAAAATTATATATATACTGTACACACACACACACACACACACACACACACACACACACACACACACACACACACATATATATATATATATATATAT
>CAEGAF010058408.1:0-46620 GCA_903067075.1 Micropoecilia bifurca | reverse complement strand
TGTTATTAAACAAGAAGTCATGCAGTCACTAATATCATAGTGTATGACAATCAGACAGGTTAAATGATGCATCAGGATGTCATACAGTCACTAATAATATAGTGTATGACAATCAGACAGGTTAAATGATGCATCAGGAAGTCATACAGTCACTAATAAAGTGTTATTACATTAGCAGCTGTATGACGATCTAACACCGTTTTAATAAAGATGATTAGATATAAAATATGGTGATCATAGCGTACAATTAATTGTCTGAAAGAAATTGTCGTCAGTTTGTCCTACGTGTATGACGATCTGACAACGTATGATGATCCGACAGATGTAGCCATCAGTTTGTCATACGCGTATGACAATCTGACAACGCATGGCTATCCTACAGAACACCGGTCTGCTAGTCCACAATGTACATTAGCATGAGTTTACTACTGTAGCTTGTGTTTGTGAGACGATCAAGTACCTGGTAGCTGCGCTGTGACATAAAATGGGAATTAGCCAATGAAACGTGGCCCCTGTGTTAAGGTCCATTATCACTCCTCAATTTCCTTCATTAATATAACAATTAGTCGTCTATAAAATTAATTAAGAAATTCATGCTTTACATGAATTAAAGAAAAACAAAAACAACAAGCCAAGCACAGCCATCTTTCTCCAAAGCCGAGCCATGGTTTCGTTCACGCCAAGTTTACATGCATTGGCTCCATTTCCCTCCTGTTCTGCCAGATCGACATCCCTCAACTTAAAAGCTGCATCATATGAGGTTGAAGAAAATTCTCCGTCTGCTAGCTGCTAGCATGTCCTTGTTCTAAATGAAAATCAGCGCTTTCTTCTTTGATTTCCAATTTTGACTTCCTGTATAATAATGATTCACTTGCTGATGAAGAGTCCCCTGGTGGTTGAAGAAAAATGCACAGAAAAGCCACACCGGGCTATAAGCTATATGGTTCAAAGCTTGGGGGAAAAGTAGTGGCTTATAGTCCAAAAAATACTTCCATTCACACAAGCATTAACTGAGTTTTCCCTTCATAGTTGGTGAAAAAGTTTGTGACATGTCCAGATTGTCCAACAGACCTTCACTTCATAGAAATCTCTGCCTTTAGGGAGTGAATAACATCATCCTCTGGAATCAAAAGAAAACTTTAAAGCTTCTTACTTTGTGGAAAGCTTTGATCATGTCCGACAGTTGTTGTTGGTCATGACATCCTTTCACAAGAAACTGGATTTATGCTTCTTTTTGAAAAGTGATGCATGATAATAAAGTGAATGATCCGTTTTTCTTTTAAGCTTTTGGAGTAACGTCGTAGCAAACAGTTAAAAAAAAGTGTTAAAAAAAGTGTTTATCACTGTTCATGTTAAATACATTCTGTCCTAAATGTCTCACTCTGTATTTTCTTAGTTGTGGAGAATCCACAGACATGTGTGCGGAAAACTCAAACCAACACATGTAGCTGTGAGCTGTGGTAGATCTGTAACTTTTAGAAGATCAAAGGCTTCGGCCCAAAAGTCTGCAATCAAGGTTTATTAAATGTTATTTTCACACAGCTCAAAGTGCACTATGATAGTTCTGGGCATCAAAGAAAAATAAAGCAGCTATACCTCCATATTTCTTTTTATTTTTGAAAATAAGACTAGATCTGCTTTCTAAAGTGCAGCATGTAAGTGAGCAATTAAAGGTAATTTAAGGGACTTTGAGTGAAGTTAAGACTGTTAATTTACAGTTGCAGTTTTTGTAAAATGTCTCAGTGAGAACTTAAAAAGGAAAAAAGTGAGGCTGCAAGTGACCTTGAAGCAATGACTGGAGGTTTAAAAGCTGCACTTTAGGAACACCATGATTTTTGAATAATTTCAGAAAAGATTTCCTTTTTCAATAAGCTACAATTTGTGCAGTAAGCATTCAGGGATTTAGTACTTTTTGTCTGTCGTCTGATTGAAAAACTAAGACAAAACAACTGACATCGTCAGAAAAGTCTCTATCATGGTTACTATGAAACTAATAGCATAACATTGTCAGAATTGATTGGTAAATGGACTGAATTTATAACAATATTTTTAATAAAATGACACATGTGTACTATATACAGCTCTGGAAAAAATTAAAAGCTGCCCATTGAAACCCATTAAAACCCTGATGGTTCTTTCACCAAATATTAGTTTCTGAACTCTTCTGAATTAAAACATTAGTATTGTTGTTTCTAAATTCAATTAACTTGTTTCCTTTGCATTATTTGAGGTCTGAAAGCACTGCAATTATTTTGTGATTTTGACCATTTCTCATTTTCTGCCAATAAATACCACATTTTTGCTTGAAATGTGAGACATGCTGTCAGTAGTTCATAGAATAAAAGAACAATTTTCTTTTTACTCCAATATATGCTCATAAAAAGTAAAATCAGAAAAACTGATCATTTTAAGTGGTTTCTGTATTTTTCCCAGAGCTGTATGCACATTCAAAGTGAAAAGCTAGATAAAGAGATTGTGCATGCAAAAAGGAAATATTTTGTAAAATATTTGAAACGATAATGAAATGTGACTGTAATGTGACTGCAATGTGACTATATATAAAAGCAAAAGTTAAGCATTTTCCGCTGGCACTGCAGAAATGAACAAACATAAGGAATATGATGCTTTCTACAATTCTGATAAAGGAAGAAAAGAGGTAGAAAATCGGATAAATACAGAATCTGAACCAAATCCTTGGCTGGAAAGAGTGAAATATAAATTAAAGGTCAGTTTAGAAATAACAAACTCTTCAGTGGCCGCACATTTTTCGTGTTTTTATCCGGTTACAAAGATAAAAACAAACTCAGAGAGTAAAACTGGATGTCAGAATGTGAATCCATACCCATCAATCATTCTTTTCTGGCAGCTTGATACTCGGCTTGTCTCTTCACATCTTTTTTTAAGTCCTGTACTCATTTCACATAGCATCAGTTAAAACAGAACCGAGTCACTCTGATGTGTATTTGGGTCAAGAGGAGGCGCTGATGGGTGCGATGTGATCAGCGAAAGCCCAAAGGAGGAAACGCTCATCAGATGCTCAAATGGAGCAAAGCAACTGGAAAGCATGGAGTGCAACTAAAGTTAGTCAGTTTTTTTCCTGTCCAGCTGACAGGAAAAATCCCAGGACTTTGTCCCAAATATCGGAAGAGGATTTAGCTGCGTGAACCAAACTGAAGCAATATTAACAAAGATGACATGAAATTATTAGGTTTCAAAACCATCCCATATGAAACACCAGCTGTAAAGTGAGACTCCAGTCTTGATGACAAAACATTTCTCAATTTATTCAAGCAAATATCTGTTTTTGGATTATATCGCTCCTAATATCTGAAAACAGAAAAGTATTCTCATAAAAATATTTACTTGGAAGTAGTATGCACCTAGTTAAGTCAGAAAAAAGCTTCAGACTCAATGCTGGGAATTTAGTAAAAAAAAAAGTTGAATATTGCACAGAGGAAAACTTGCCTAAACTAATTCAGCTGGGAAATATTAGCAGAAAAAATATTGCCCAGAATCAACACTTCTATTCAAAAATGAGCAGAAGTGGACCTACTCTCAGGTGTCCATACAGCAGGTCTCGAGTCATGAGATTATTCGGTAACACTTCATTTGAAGGGTTGTGCATTTGGTAAATAATGACACTTTTAATGCAAAGTTGCTCTAAAAGTTGCATCAAAAGTCCATTAAAAGTGCCAACTTTGCATAATTTTGTAAATTATGATAATTTAATGCAAAGTTGGCACTTTTGTCCGTCTTATGCACATGCCTTCAAATAAACCGATTAATCTTTACAGTCATTATTTACCTCTATGAAACTAACCTATGACATGTTAGATCAGTTCTTGCTCAGTTGGAGGAAACTGCCCTGCTTTCCTTTTTGTCTTCCACTCAAATTTGCAGAAAAACAGCGAGCAGAGCTGCTTAAACCGAAAGTACTTAGTATTGTTGGAGATTTTCAAATCTCCAGTTAAGGTTCGCTGATGCAGGAGATTCCAGAAGAGTCAGTGAGTTAAAATCAACCAAAGTTTATTAAAAAGCACAAGATATGTCTTGGAGATCAACTTGAAACATGCATACAGAATTACCCAAACCTAGAGAGATATCCGTTTGTGTCTCCTACTATATAGGCCCCTAATGCGGCTCGAACCCCACAGGGTCAGCCTTTTGTTTTAAAGCTTGTCGTCTTAAAAGGTTTTATTGAAGTTAGAGGTAAGATGACCACTTTCGAGCAAACAGCTTTGATCTGTAACTTCAGTTCCCGGGACAAAGTTATAAAATTAGCAACCTCATCTCCTCTTTGCCCCACATTCTGGTTCCTGTCTTCCAGCTTGGTTAGGGCTTGCAGGATGTTGTTATCATGTTCCTATGCAAATCCATCTTACAAAGCTACCAAAGGCCAGACTCACACCGGGGGAGGGAACGCAGAACAAAGCAAGGCTGATTCCTTCTAACTCTTTAAAGTAAATTCATGACTATATATCAATGTAACATTCAACAAAAATCACTTTACAATATTTCCACAGCATAACACTCATGAAACTCAGAATGTTAATCTTATGCATTCAGTACAAACATAAACTTCGCCTGCTGAAGATGACGATCGGTCATTTGCCGTCTCTGAGACACACACTAATGGACACAAGGTTAATGCAGCCAGTTATCCTTGATGTGTTTGTGTAGGAGTCATTGATGCTTCATCCTCCTCTTACTTTCTGCTTGGCTCATGCTTTCAGACTCTCAGGCTGCTGGATAACCTGAAACAAACCATCTGAGGCCGCCACAGTTTGACCTTAGAGCTAAGAATATCAGAAAGGAGAATCGACCTAGAGAAGGAGAATCGACTGAGAGACGAACACTTGTGCAAAATGCTGGTTTATACGAATGTTTCTTATTGAAGGCAGGACCATAACAGTAAAAGAAGGGATGTTTGAAAAAAAAAAAAAAAATGCAAAGCTAAAAAAATACTTTTATGTCCTTTTCTGTGACAAAGGGTCTGGAATGTACTATATCCCATTTCAAACCTTGCAAATAAATTCCTAATATTTATTTTAAAAAAAATATTGGGTGAAACTTGTATTCAATTTCTTAATAAAGGCTGTACTTCCTGCTCAAATGTTACAGCATGATTTTCTTTACAGCAAAACCTGAGGTTAGAAATGAGAACTTCAGGAAGTGTAAATGCATCAGAAACAATTATCTAAATTTACACTTAAATGTCCCTTATTAAGTCTGTTTTACTCTGGCCTCATAATTGGTTACTTACTGTAATTTTCTCATGAAGTAAATGCAGAACATTATTTTCAAAAGCTTTAAATCACTGTTGCATTGCACCCATATTACAGGGTTTGTTTCACATTTAACATCATTGGTGATGAACTAAAATGTGACAATATAAAACAACTACACACTCTAATGTCAGTAGCTTCACACTGAAAACGTGAGACAGCAACGTAAAGGTCAAATGACGTGACCTTGAGCTGGGATGGCTTTTTTTTTAGTTTGACATATTTGGATTTTGCCTCATCTTTGCTTCCACTTGACATCAGCAGCAGAGATAATGTGTAAAAAAGAAAAAAGAAAACCATTGTCTACTGAACTTAACATATCGATTAGACATGACATTTTAATTTAAGGCAAAGTTTTGCAGATGCTGGTTAATTTAATAAAAATAGATGAATAAACCTGCAGGGCTATAAAACCAGTGTCTCAAAAATATTATTTTATTGAGATCTTAACTACATATTTTTAGGTTTGCAGATCTTGGCCAAGACGCTTCCCAATATAATGTTTTACTTTTCCAATCTTCTTGGCTCCAACTTAATTTTTTGCTTGAGCACAAACAGAATCAAGACAAAACTTTCAGTTACAAATTTTTGTTCTGTCATTTTGCATTTTAAGAGTTAAATATAAATACATTATCCTGTGTTTTTATTTAGATTATACACTTCGGTAGGCATCCTGCAAGCCTCTGCCCACCCAACTCCGCTCTCTGCAAACTGAGTCCAACTTAACAAATATCAAGTCCGGATTTGATGCTGTCTGTTTTATACCCTGAGGCGTCTTTGCTGCTGCAGAAGCCCCAGAATAAACCCATCGGAGCCAAGATTTGGAAAATATTCAGTCCCACAGGATGGATATCCATCTGGAGAAGCGGTTGAGGTTCGTCGAAAAGGGATCAACGCAATCAGACGGCGGGCACGTCTGTCCGCCGTTCACCCCTCTGACAAACTGGTATCTGAGCTCCCTGCTCGTCTCCCAGCATCTCACCGCCACAGAGGAATCAGCTGTCAACACTCCCACCAGTGACAGCTTTGTAATACGTGTGAACGCTCTTAAAAGCAATCTCTCTCCGTCTCCTGACGCCGTCAAGAGTCAACAAATAACACGGCCGACGTCAAAGGCAGGAGATGGTTTCGATTTATCAGACGCGGCTAACCGCAGCTCTTCTGATCCGCCCTGCAGCTGCCCTGATAAGGTTCCAGAGGGTCGTAATTTCACCACGTGTTATTTTAACGCTGAGGGGATTTTCTTTTTCAAACACGGTCCAGCTTGGACTGCAACTTTTTTTTTTAAAGAGAAACTGTTAAAGTTTAAAATATTTATTCAGCTCATGTAACTTTGCCCAAAACAGCAGCAGAATTGGAGGATAATTTCTATTTCTTTCTGATATGAGATGTGCAGAAGATCATTATTATTCAGAAGGACCTTTCACGCTCTGATGGAGGAGCAAAGCTGCAAATAAATTCAGTTTAAATGGGATCACTCAAAAGCTTCTTCTGTGCTGTAACTCCATTAACAAGACTTCACTCAGTCGGGAGATTCCACAGGAAATTCATCCACACATTAACATTAATGGACTTTTCATTATGGGGCAAAAAATACTGAGGCAAACCGAAACATGCATTAGCTTTAATCAAAGATATTACTCAATATTTTGACATAATCCTAATGATGAATGTAAAATGAAAATTGCAGCACGTTAAACGTCCTTCAAAGTGAATATTTGTCCTTAAAACTCATGGGGATATTTTCCCACCCATGGCAAAGTGTAAGGGTGTGTGTACACTTAAAGTTCCTCCCTGAGAGCAGATCACGCTGCACTCGGTGGAGTGCGAGGACTTCACACGTTATGAAGAGGCAAACAAGATGTGAGCCGGGTGAAAAGTGAGAAGGATGAGCTGCTGCGATGCGCTGTCACAGGAAGGGTCACTCTGGGACAGCAGCAGCTCTCTTTGGACACAGCAGAAGCTGTTTCACCCCATCTGGACTCATGAAACGGTTTATTCAGAAGCAAAAGGTCAGCGCTGCCCCTGCAGACCGCGGGTCGTGATATTATAACCATGCCAACTCGCCCAGAGGTGCGAACGCTGACCGACGTCCTCGCAGGCTCTGAATGCGTGGAAAGGTTTCGTTAGAGGGCTGGAATATTTAAAATTCAAGCTTCCTCTCCTCAGCATCTAAACGGGACGTGGAGCAGCCGATTTGAGGTTTATTATGAAAACGCAGCTCTTTAGTTCGTTGGTGCAAAAATGTACGAGTGTTATAAAAATTAAAGAGAATTTGTTAATTGAGGAATTGGCTTCTAGTTTATTCTTCTAGTTTAAACCAGAAGTTTAAGATTTTGAACTGTAATAAATACAACATATTTAATGAGTATTGATGATGGCAATTGACAAAATGCAAACCCTTACTGCTTTTCACAGTTGTTGACTATATGATGCGTTTGTAATGTTTCCATTATGCAAAGCACTTTGAACTACCTTGTAGCTGATGTGGACAATGCAAATAAATTTGATTCATTTATACAGGACTTTATTTAAAAAACAGAACTTTTTTTGTTTATTTTAAAAGGTTGACATTTTCCTTGTTCTGGGTCAACAAGTACAAATCTTTTTATATTTACTAAAAAAAGATTTTTTTAGAGCATCTTTTTATATTTTCTCTAAAGTTTACATTAATATTTGGAAAAAGTGACTTAGCACATCATCACCATTTTCTATTCCATATATAATTCACATTCTCCCCCATTTTTGGGAGTTTTATGTTTCCACATACAAATTCTATATTTATAGTTTATTTGTTTACAGCCTCCTGTGACCTGCCCTCCATTCAGCATACAAACCAACTGCTACAGAAACTCCATTATAAAACAAGATGTGTTGATATTCCCACTGCTCTCACTTTGTCTGCATATATAAATATATAAACGTCTCCAAACATCACGACAGCAAAGTCGCAAACAGAAACGGGGAGGCAGGGGGGCTGCGTTGCATTCTGGTTCGCTCTGACACGGCGCTGTGGCGTGTCGTCCTCATGCAAGCCAGGAGCTGCAGGAGAGGATGTGGGGCACAAAATCAATTTCCTTTGTTGCCTCATCCGCACCGGCTGCTCCTCTCGACCCAGTGAAAATTTAATTCACCCGAGCCACGACTCTTCAATTAAATAAAACTCCACAAAAAGTGTTTTACTATACATGACCTCGCTCGATCATTTCCAAAAGGAGATTAGCTACAGAAGAGACTTCTTGACAATAATGGGGAAAAAAAACAATAAAAAATAATTTCATCAGTTCACAGGAGATGAAGACACTTCTCATAAATGTGGACTGGATTTTTAGAAGTCAGCAAAAGGGCTGAAAATATTGTGAGAAGTCACAAGAAACTCCCCTGAAAAAAAAAGAAACTGTAAAAACATAATACTGTGTAAAATATTTCCCCCTTACACTTATCTTTATGTGCGAGCATGCTGTGATATCTGCAGGAATGACAGCGGAGATGAAAATGAAACTGAGTGAGTGGCGGCAAAGGTGCAAATGAAAACTTGACAACTACATTGTAAGAGCCCCGTCTGAATTGTGCTGCAGCTGCGGATGTCTTTGTTCCACCTCTGACCCTCTGCAGGGACTCCAACGTGCCGCCGAGCTCCACAGGACGGAGATGAGGAGGAAGAGGATGACAGCACTCAAATGTGCTCGCCGTCACAGAAACCACTCGACTTTCTGACAGACAGGAAAAGTGGACAGACATGAGAACGGACAGGGGAGATTGACGGCTAAGGATGCAGGGAAAGAAAATTGCATGCTAACAGCAGAAAGTTTAAATTCAAGGAAATAGAGGTTTTATTACGAGAATGCTGTTCTTTTTTATTCATAGATTTTCAGTACAGATTTACATTTCTTTGAGTTAAATCATGGTCATGCCAGTCTAGCAGACCTGTAGATGTAGATGGCACTCAGTTATTAAAAATGTATTTTTTACATTTTAATCCCATCTGATTTGGCATATTATTAAATCTGGTATTAACTAGACAGTAACTTCTGATGTAAAAATGTTTTTTTTAAATGGAGTTCTGTGGAGCATTGTAAAGTAGTCAGTATCTGCAGCAGACCATTTAAACTGAACCTCTCTTTCTGCCTTATTTATAAAAAATAATTAAACTTCCCCTGCATTAGAGATCGTCAAGTTAGATCTATAAAAATCAGATTGCGTTTAATTTCATTGTAGCCACAAAATTCTTCTACATTAAGATCTTTTTAACTAGTCCTAGTACTTGTTAAATTACATTTTCCCCTAATATTGTCATAAAAATAGCACATTTAAGATAAGTGAAAGTGTGCTCTTTTTTTTTCCTATTCTTAGTTTTATCATTTTATTAAAGTATTAGACAAACCAACCAGCTTGTTAAATATGCTGTGGCTTTCCTAGTTTTTTCTCT
The DNA here is from genome assembly GCA_903067075.1 of Micropoecilia bifurca. Classification (NCBI taxonomy): domain Eukaryota; kingdom Metazoa; phylum Chordata; class Actinopteri; order Cyprinodontiformes; family Poeciliidae; genus Micropoecilia; species Micropoecilia bifurca. The sequence continues at coordinate 36,906 of CAEGAF010058408.1, read as the reverse complement.
TCCCTTCTTGAGTCAAAATCACCGTCAGGTTCCAGAACGTGATTAAGATTTTCTCTACTGCAAACAGTGGCAGTCTGACTAAATCTCACAAATTTAGTTTCTGGCTACAATTTGCATGTTTATAAAGGAACAGGCATGAATTTCACATACATTTCTTTTTAAAATAAGCAGAGAACTGGCAACAAGTCTTGGAGCAGATTTTATTGTCGAGGTTTAGAAATTAAACAGATGCAAAACATTTTGTAAATATATTTAATAATGTATGGACAATACTTAAAGGATAGGAAACCATAAGCTGAGCTATTTTAGCAACTGATTATTATCTTATCAGTAACGTTCATAGTGGTTGTTTGATATGTTACAAAGTGGCGTAACCAAGCTAATAACCTGAAGCCATCTGTGCTGCTGTCAGTATCACTGTGTTCACAGGTCCACATAGACGTGTGGACCTCTGAGGCGCAGTGTGAATCAGTAATCCTCTTCTTGACCTTACACACCTCCTGCTGTTTGAACAGCCCCACCTCAGAGCCACTGGTAAATGTTAGCATTAGCATTTTGGCATTTCCACTGTTTGAGCATTTTGCATGATGTGATCTGTGTTGTGCAGCGGCTCAATTCGGATACTCTGAATCGCCCAAAACAAGAGGGGAAAATGTAAGAGAAAGTGGAAAACACTGGAGTATAGGAATAGAAATCTAAGATGTCAAGAACATCGATGCTTAGTGGATATTCTGAACATGCTGCCTGCCCTTTGCAGGGGGTCAAAAGCTCACTTTTCACTGATCTCATTACAGTCAGTGGCATTTCATTAGCAGGGATCTATCATAAAGCACCATTATCTCTCCATCAGATTGTCTGTTCTTTATAGCCTCCCAGGCCTGCTATGAATGATGGCTAATAAAATCCTGAAGCTCCGGCCGTCAAATGTGAGGAAGGTGCAGGGAAGAACAAGATGTGATGAGGGAAGAGGGAGACAAAGAAGATAATTTTTAAGTTTAAATAAAGAAATGAGAACCACAGAAAAAGTGTAGGATTGCCATTTTTGGCATTGCTGGTCCAAATCTTCCCTTCATTTTCGACGGAGTCGGCAGGAATCTAACTTCAAATGAAGCAGAAACGCTTTAACTTTCTGTTCTGCACAATAATAATGAAACTCACTGGTTCATTCCCACCTACTTCCACTCATTTTGAGCTAAAAGGTGTTTATGATTGAGCTAAATTAGCATCTTCTGCAACCTGAGCAGCACTTGGACTGCTGAGTGACCTATGTAGGTGTAGTTGGACTTCACCATCCTCCAGGCCCGAGGAGCTCATGAATAATCAAAGCAACAGCAGTAATTAGCTCAAATTACAACAAACTGTTTCACAGCTTTAAATGATGGGTTCTCCTGCTGTGATTTACTGGACTTGAAGCAGATGCTTGATGTTTAAATGGGCTGTAAGCCGTCTGCCTGATGAAGTCTGAACAATTCCAGCTTGTAATTTGCAGATGAAGATTTGCAAAGCTTGAAAAGATTAGATTTCATCTGAATTTGAGATATACTTTTGCAGGATTTGTGTGAAGAGTTGCCGGGTTGCTAAGTGTGCCGTCACAGACGGGCTGGAGAGGCTGTCAGCTGCCGGCTGTCAGATGAGTGACAGCTAATCTATGAAGCCTTTTGAAGTGCAAAGCACCAGAGCTTTGTTCCTCTGTAATGTCTGTCTAAACGTTTCAAATGATGTTTAAGAGATTATCAGATTTTGATAAAGTGAAACTCTACTGTCAATATTTATTCAATAATCTAAAGTAAAACAATCAGAGGTAGAATCAGAAAAGTTAAATCTGATTTATATGGATATTTTTTGGATGGATTTCCTGAAACTTATAAGGTTTTCAATATTTGAATGTTTGTATTTTTATTATTTCACTTTATCTTACATTATGTATTTTAATTAACTTGGAATAGTTTGTGTTTCCTGTGGCATTTCTGATGTTTTAATTGTTTTCTTTATGCAACATTTGTTTTAAAATAAAGTGCTGTTATTAGTGACTGATTAAAAGATGGAGAAAGAACGTTCTAAACACAAATGAAGCAGATTCTCCCATACAATTGCAGCTATTTTCTTAGACATTGCTTACTTTCCTTCTCAGACCAAGTGCCAAATGAAATGGGAGATAAACCTGTACAAAGTTAGAACTGGAGAAACAAATTCAAAACGGCTTCATTATTTTGATTTCTAGAACAGAAAGCAGCAGTGGCAATCCATCAAGTGGACTGCTACACTACAGTTTTTAAAATGCTTTGTCACATCAAATGAAAGTGTTTTAAAAATAAATCACCTTGGAAAGGGTTTAAAATAAAATAATAATAATAAAGTATTCACAGGTTGCAGAAAACAAAGTTTGAAGGTGTGTCTAAAGAAACTTTACTAGATTAACTGATGATTTAATAAACATTAGATTTTTCCTCAAAGGACCAGGTTGGTTAGGATAAGCTGTTTCATTTAAATGATCTTTTACTTATCAAAATCACAAGTAATGTTTTTAGCTCATTCCTGAAACTTTCTTTTCAAATCGTTGAAATTTCTGCTCCTGTTTTCCAGCAATAGTAAAAGCTTGGCACAATCATGTCATTCATTGGCAAGTCCAAATAACAGTTCCTAGAAAGGCACTGGGATATAAATGCTGGTCATTTATATGCACTACGTTTTTATCACACTGTGACATTTCACAATAGCTTTCTGTGTGAGTTTTAGAGTTTAAATAAATGTTGAAAATATTATTTTCAATTGTCTATTTGATCAGTAAAAGTAGAATGTCCATTTGCACTGCTGGCAGTGTGGAGGAGGGTTTGTTTTCAAGTGAAATTGTTTATTTTCACCAGATTTCATCATTTTTTGAGCCATCCTGAGCCCTGCATGCTTTTAGTTTTCAGTTTTTTGTTGTGAAAACAATACGGTGTCTTCAAAATGCACCACACAGAAAATACTTGGAAAAGAGTCTCTGTTGCAGCTGCACATCAGGCGGATGTTGATATCATAGCTGTATATTGGATTCAACAGTGAAATAGGAGACAATCTGAGTGAAAACTCAGAATTTCAAACTATTATTACACACACATCATGGAAACATAAAGACATGGGTAAATGCAGACACATTTTGGAGGAAGACTGGATCTTAATTTTGTGTAAAATGTTTTAATTGTGGTGTGCATTAAACACCTTTCTTTCTGCAATATCAAACAATTAAATCTGTTAATTGTGAAAAAAAGCACAGAGAAAAATATTTTACTTGTTTTGTCTGCTAAAAGTTGTCAAACTAATAATGTTGGCTTGATGAGAGTATTTGGAAGACCTTGAAAACGAGACTATAGGAAAACCAGCAGAGATCAGTTTGATGTTCTGGCTCAAGATGATAGTTGGCCCTGGAGCCACTTCAGGCTTCCAAACACTGTTTAAGAAAAACATGGAGCTCCATCTGTACATCAGCCTGCCAACAGGCTGCAGCACCACAGCCGATGCGTAGCAGCCCTGATGACTTTTTCTTTTTATATGTATAATGCAATTCCGTCTTGACTTCAGTTGGTTCAGCACTGTTAGGTCACTTTGGGTCACCAAAGCTGATTAACTCTTTCATGTATAGTGCTATCTAAAAGCCTTGTTCTTGTTCTTGTGTATTTTTACGTTATAAATGCACACATACTACTAAAGTGGACACTAATGCATCATAAAATATACTATCAACTACTGACCTTCAGCTGCAAATGCAAAAAATTATTTTTGTTACATCCAATATGGCCGACAGAGAAAAGAGTACGCCAACCGACACGGTCCCTCCTTCTATGTTTCCAAAACTCGCCAAATTGCAGGTTTTGATGTCTTTGATATTTTTTTGGGGTTTTTTATTTTTTAATGTTTATACCTTTACTTCTCATCTATTTATTAACTTCTTTTTATTCCTCTTTCACACTGTCTATGTAAAGCCCCCATGGAAAACGTCCCAGTTAGACGAATCAATGCGTTTTAACTAAAACTCTGAGGTGTGAGATGTTTAACTGAAGTCCTACAAAGGGTGCGGGTTTTAATGTTTTCATCTTTTTTGATCTTTTTTCTTTTTAAAAAATTCTCTCTCTCTTTCTCACTGTTTATTCACATGTTGTTTTTATTTTAATTATGTAAAGCACTTTGAAATACCTTGCTGCTGAAATGTGCTATACAAATAAAGTTTGATTGATTGATTGATTGATTGATTGATTGATTGATTGATTGATTGATTGATTGATTGATTGATTGATTGATTGATACTGTAGACGACTCTGGCAGGTAAAACAAAATATTGTGACATGAGATAGCCCCTAAAGAACAATACAATTGATGTATTTTTCAAATAACAACTTTGTATTTGGGGAAAATTACAATTGAGCACCTAAAGTAAAATAAAAAAATTATTTTACTAAGTTTTTCTTCCAGCCTTTTTTTATGCCTTAAGAAAATAAAAAATAAATAAATATTGGAAGAAAAAAGTCCTGACACAAAGGATCATAATTCATGCATGAAAGGGTTAAATCCAATAAAAGGATTTTAATTTCACCTCAAACTGCACATCCTGTTTTTTCTGTGTAGCTAGTGGTGCCATTTCTTTTTCAGGTAGAAATGAACACAGAGCGAATTTGCTTCAATTCACTGCAGTTTATTGAAGAAATGCGATGTGCTGAATCTTTAAATTGGTAGCTTGTTAAATTCATACTAAAATCATGCAGAGAAGCAGGAAACTGTTCTTTATGCATCTCCTGGTTAAACTGAATCAATAATGAGACCCTAATTGTATTTTAGAGGCAGTTCGTGGAAACCCATAGCTCCCATTATCCCAGAGCTCCAATAAGAGTCAGATAAGCATCAGCATGGCAGCAGTTACATGAGCTCCCTCTCTCACACATACACTTAATTTCTGGCTTAATTGGAAAGCTGGATAATAATTCCTCTGCAATATTAGTTTCATATGGAGTTTCAGGAGGAGAACAAAGTGATTAAGAGCTGACTTTGCATAAACATTTAAGCTCTTCATCTCTTAGTCCTACATTTTCCAGACGTGGAGAATTTAAAGCTTTTGTTTTTGGGGGGTTTAAAAAAAAACGTTAAGCACTGTCTAACTTTACAGGAAGTGTTTAATACTTAATTTTAACAACTCTTCTGCTGGCCACAGCTTTCTCTAACCAGAGTGATTGGGAGACACAATTAAAATCAGTTTGATAAATCAGAGTAGATGTTGTTTATTTACCGAATGGTTCGCAATGCGTTGAAAGGTAATGTTTTGCCCAACTAATTATGGTTTAATGAGGTTACTATAATTGTCTGGCAGAAAATGCAGCTGCAAAAATGCTGCTGAACTCTGGAGGTGTTAATGAAGCAACACACCATGGTCCTCAGCGGCAACGTCAAGTTATTATTTATGCTCCTTGAACACAAAAGTTTAGTCTTTTGATCTGGTTTAATAAAAATGTTTGATCTGGTTAAATTAGTTTTTTGATCTGGTTTAATCAAATTATAGATTTTGACAACCAGAAGGGGGAATTTGGAAAGAAACAGTACCTAAAAAATGTGGTTAGGATTGAAAACAAATGCTGGTTCTCACTTAAAAACACATCTCTAAAAATTGGAATATCATTAAAAGTAAAACCTCGATATATTGTGTTAATTAATTGCCCAGTGGTTTATTTCACGATTTTATTCATTATAATCTAAACTTATTTACTGAAAATCTGAATGTTGCATTTACAAATAGCATGAAGTGTTGCCAAGCAGAAATGGGGCATTAGTGAAAGGTTGTGGTGAACTATATCTGATATGAAAGCCCATTTCTATAGACGCCCATTTCCGCCATAAAATAAAAAATAAAAGACCAACAGGAAGTCATAATTTTGACTTTCAAAGTCCTAATTATCAAAGTCGAAATTATGCCTTTGAATCTCATAATTATGTCTTTAAAATAGAAATTATGCCTTTGAATCTCATAATTATGACTTTAGAAATCGAAATTATGCCTTTGAATCTCATAATTATGTCTTTAAAATAGAAATTATGCCTTTGAATCTCATAATTATGACTTTAAAAATCGAAATTATGACTTTGAATCTCATAATTATAACTTTGAAAGTCAAAATTATGAGTTTCAAAATCATAATTATGATTTCCTGTTGGTTTTTTATTTTTTCTTTCATGGCAGAAATGGGCTTCCATAATCTGAAGTAGAAAAGAGAAAGAAGGAAAAACTGTGGTTTCATATCAACTGGGTGCAACTTTCTTGCAGCCAATAATGTCTTAGGTTTTAGCTGTAACATGAATAAATCATAGCTCAGTAGTAACTGAACAATAACAAAAACCTAGAAACTAAATGGCTACACAACTGCAGAGGGGCAGGCAAAGACCAAAGAAAAACATTAAAAGATCATTAAAACACATTTTTAAAGTGTTCCTGATATAAGAGGCATATTTTCTTTTCACAACCAAGAATTCTAAATTTGTAATCACTTGTATATCTTAATCTAAAAGATACTCCGTTTGCAATTAAATAGCAGCAAAGCCTGATAAGCGACATTAATCCTTAAAGACCCGCTTCGTTTATTTTGGTTTAACATCATTGCTGCCAGTGGGATTTTTTGGACAGCAACCACCGTTTGCAAACAATTTAATGTATAAAATACAATGAAACAACCTAATCATCTGAAGGCCAGTTGGCCATTGTATATTTTTCTCTAATAAGAATAATTTTTTTTGAAGGAGAATAAAAGCTGAGAATAAAAACAACGTCCTTGCATCCATATAAACACTCGCCAACAACAACTCCTGCAGAAGGCATGTTGGCAACCGACTTTAATATTTAACGCCAAGATTTAGGCTTTGTTGTTTTGCAAGTAAAATGTTTACTACATTAAAAGAAAAAGTTTGGAGAACAGGGATAATAGGACTTCCTAACGAGGCAAATTGAACATAACCAGAGATGAGCTACAAGCTGAAAGTGATGCACCGGTCTTTATAACGCTAGTTCAGAGTCAGAAGTTGGTTTTCAGGCAAAAAGCAAAAAACGTAACTTCTAATCAATGCGGTCAAAAACATAGTTGGAACTCTTCTTCAAAGAAGACACACAATACAACCCTGTGTCAACTTCCAGTCTCTGTAGCAGTTCCTCACTGAACCACTCCAGTTGTCCCTGATTGCCAATTACAGACTCCTGATGCTTTTCTACCTACAGCAAAGGCCAGCGGGGGAACGATGACGGACGTATTTCAGTGATTAGTTGTCATCCATCTATGTGTAGTTGCAGGTGCAGCTAAGGCCGATGTATCTAACCTCATCACTGCCATATTAGCATCTGTAGCTGCGCGGGAGCCAAGAACAGGCAAAACTAATGGTGGAGCAGATGGAAAAGACGGTACCACTGGGAGATTATGATTAGTCGAGGGTTTGGGAGGAGCTGTACTTATGACCAACCTGAATAAAACATCAGCTGGTGACTAATGGTGCTATGAGACGCTAAAAGCCCAGATGTGAGTGAAAATAAAACATTCTGCCATTCCAGAAGCAAATATGTTTTAAAATGGGAAGCATCACAAATATCACAAAGTCTCAACCGCAAATATATTTTTTTTCCGCCTTTGAGCTGTGAGGACAATGAATGAAAATTCCCTCACACAACCTCCTGTTATCTTGTGTACTGTGAAGAATAACCGTATTCAAACCATGAGCTGCAGAGCATAACAGGACTCAGCAGATAAACTGCATTATGAGGCTGATGTTACAGTTGGTGCAAAAACCGGTTTATCCATCAAAGCTGCTTTTTCTTTGCATTTTAATGCAACTTCTGTAACAATATTATAAGTTGAAGATGGAAAAGTTTTAGCTAAAACTCAGACCAGGCTCATTTTAAGGGCTGAATTTGCTTGTTTCTATAAAGCAGTCAGACTTTCTTTTGGTCTTTTAAAGCCGTCTTGACAAATTCATGCTACATTATATTCAGTACCTTATTGTAGAAAAGCAGGGATTCATCCAGTGTTGCATACTGTGGGTTTTATCTCCAGATGTTTTCTTGGGAAGGACAGAAGAATTTCGTCTGACAAATGAATTTTAGGGGAAATGTTATAATAAAGATTAGATTTTGAAACTACAGATTTGGATCCCAACTCAATCAATATTTACAATACCAGCGACACACAACTGCCCATTTGGTCAAACTGCTTGACCTTATTTAGCTTATACCAATCGGATTCAGAAAATGGTGCCACATGTAGAGACAAAGCATGTGTGATAAAACCTAACCTGTCGCCTCAAGGAGGTTTGTGGTTTACTGTGAAAAACAGAAATACGTCTGTAAAGAGGTTCACACCTGAAACTCCAACTAAAAATACAGCAGTGTTAACATCAAAATTAAAAACATTACACAAGAATCTAGACCAAAATGACTCAATCTTTTGATGCACATGCCTAAATCATATCTACTTAGTGTGCAAACATTTATTTCCCTGCTCTATGTCTCAAAGCATCGCTCTGAGCTTTAACAGTACAGCACACATACATAAGTGTGCAGAAACAAACCAGCAGACTATGGAAACCCTGAGCTACACAGTTACACATCTTTTTACTATTTATTTTCAACAGTGCTGATGTTGGTGCACTTAGGTAATCACATATTTTTAAGCCCCTGTCGGTTGTTAAAATTAGAGTAAAAAATAAAAATAAAGGAGAAACGGCACCAAGAGGAGTAATGAAAGCAGAGGAAAAATGGGTTTACGACAGTTTCTGCAGAACTTTTATCATGCATCGCTCTGACGTGTAAAAAAATCTACTTTTATAAATACAGTTGAAACCAGAATGTTACATACATAAAAAGACACACCTGTTTATTCCTTCACCATCTAAAGTTAAATCAGAAAAGTAAATGTAGATGTGATGCCATAAAAATGAGACACTTGAAGTTATCTGGACATAAAATGAACATCCAAATATATTTCTAATTTCCAAGATTACAAAATCTTTTCTCTTTCATGTTAGTAGCTCAATTAGTCTGATTGCATATTAACATATCCAGCCTGCAGCAGGCTGATTATTTTACCAACAGAAATCATCTTCTGTATATCTGTCTGAAATGCAACCCCAGATATTCCTCTATGCACCAACACACTGTAGTTTATTCTAGAGGATTCCAAGGCCTTCCCAGGCCAGAGGGAATATAAAATCCCTGAACTGGGTCTGGGTTTGGCACAGGTTCTGGGAAAAACCTTCAATATCAATCCAAGTGACCAAATATATGGTTGGCATGCAGAATTAGAATATATAAAACTTGGAATCTACCAAATTGCCCATGCAGGCATTTCTATAATATTGTAATGATTAGTACGATTTAATATTTAGTTTTATTTACAAACGGTCTCTGAAAGATTAGCGTAGAAAAAATATAAATTGCACCATGCAGGTAAGCAATGCTTATATGACTGGGTGAGGGGGAAACTGGATTTAAAGTAAATGCTTATGTGTTGCCCATAAACAGAAACCCTAAACCCAGACAGACAGTGATCTACACAATGAGCTGCATTGCTTCCCATATAATTAGACATTAAAAAGCAAAGTAGAAATAAACTGTCAGCAATGAATAGCAGCAAACAAGTTGTCATTCTTTAGAAACGGGAAATAATGCATCAATTAGAGGGGTTAACATTAGAACATGACGATACAGCAATCAATGAAAGTAATAACTAGACCAGTGGTTCTTAACCTTTTTTGAGGTACCAAACCCACCAGTTTCATATGTGCATTCACTGAACCCTTCTGAAATGATAAATAAAATATGATTCCCCCCCAAATTCAAGATATAGAGGTGAAGTTGGGTCACCCTAACTAGATCAACTAGTGATCTAAGCCTTTTAAGAAGACTTATAATGCTAAGACTTCTTTAAAGGTAAAGTCTCAGAACAGTTCTTCAAAATATAGTCAGTGTTTTCAGCAAAGTTGAGCTGAATGTCCAGGTTAAGAACCATTGAACTAGAATCAGAAAGCCTTCTGAAATATCTCACCTCTACAACAAAACTAAAATTTAGGGTTTGCATCATTTCTGTTGACAGTTGATTTCACCTGCATTATTGATTTTACTGGATTAAATACAAACAAAAAACAGAAGCCAAAAAAAGGGTAATGAAAAACTTTAAATTATGAAAATGAGATTAATTTTCTCATAAAATACAACCATTATTACAAAAGGGTCACTTTATCCAACTCACAACAGCAGCAGATTGCATTTAATATCCGTCAGGTGAAGGGAATAAGATCAGTAATAAAATGTGTAGTGATTTACTCTCTGGCAGAGTGAAGTCAGTGTGAAGCAGAAATAAAAAGCGATGTTGGGAATGAAATTGGAGTGGGACCGAGCGGCAGCAGAGGGGACGGCGACTGTGGAAAGCGAGTGTAAATGAAAGACATGGATACAGGCAGGCAGCGAAAGTGAGTCCGGGGTACAGAGACAAACAGAACAGCGAGGCTGGTGTGTGAACAGGCGATCAACAGATGATTAGCAGATGTCACCTCGCTGACTCAGCCCTGCCATGACATGTTATCTGAATGAGGCAATTAAAAGGCCCGTCACAGCGACCGCAGGGGGACGACGACGTCTGTGGAATCACTTGGACACATTTAGACCTCAGCTTCACCGCACAGGTTTTTGATTGCGACAAAGTGCTTATTTCCTGAATCCTGAATCTATCAGAGCAATTCATGTCACTGTCAGCACTTGGGAGAGGTGGCTGTCAGCTTCTTTACAACCAGGCACCATTTTGAAGTCAAAAGGTGACAATGGTGAGATGAGAAACTCTGGTGTTTAGCTTGTTTCTGTGGTTTCATGGCTTTCAAGCAGAAGTTAAGAGAAAAAGAGGAAACCATGGCAGAGTTAACTCACCAGGACCTCATTTTGCCTCTAATTTGGTTGACCCAACAGCTCAACCAGTGGCAGGTTTCCAGTTCAGTTTCATGTAAAAGGGTTTGATCTCCTCAGCACAAAAATGTCTGTTTTGCTGCAAGTATTATTATTATTTTTTTATTATTTTTTTTTCCATGGCATCAAACTGTATCCTCCATTTTCTATCCTTGTTGTGTTTGACACAAGCACAGGTGAAAGTTGGCCTAATCAAGGCAGTGTGCTCTTTCCAGGACGGTGCATTTGCTGTTGCAGGACATTTGAGCTCCAAACAGAGAAAAGGTACGACACACATTGATTTTCAGCCAAAGCCACTGAGTATTTCCCATTGCTCTTAACACCAGCATCACAAGTAAATCCTGCAATTTATAAAATAAAGAATTGCAGTTTTGCACCCAAAAAAATCTGCAAATTTTAGTCAGAGCAGAGATTGATCAGCAAATCTGCCCACAAATACAAATTAAAAGAAAAATTACTAAAGTTTATTAAGGTGGTGATGATTAGGAACAGTTAATTTTAAAAAATGTTGTAATTTTGGGTTTCTTTTTTATTATTTAAAGTAATTTATAAAGCAAAAACTGCAATTTCACTGTTTCAGATTTGATAAGTAAAATAGAATCTGACATTTTTGTGAAACCAGCAGAAACATTATTTCGCGCATTTCCTCACTGCCTGACACCTTCCATCAGCTTTCAGAAAATGTTTTTCGATTAGTTAATCTCAGAGAATATTTTGTCCTCTAGTACACATAAATATATTCAGGTTTTCCTTTAAATTTGTTTCTATACCTCATTCAATTTGAGCCAGTTGCATCAGCACAATCATTATTATTTAACCATCTAACATAAAAAATAAAAAGCAATTTTAAGAAAGCCATAGCTTTCATTCAGGTGGTTAAAGTGCAACTTGGAATACAAACGAGCTTCCTTCACTCTCTCTAAACATGTCGTTGAGGCTGAATTTCTGTTTTTTATATATTATGCATTTTGCACACCTGCAAATGACAAATTGTGCAAATGACAAGGATGCAGATCCCTGTGGACATAATGAGCAGAAATGCCGGTAGAGGCCACGAGTGGAGCAACATAAACTCTCTCACACTGCTAAAGACGTCTGCATGGATCGAAACATAGGCAGCTGAGCAGAATGCATAATCAACAGGCTGCTTGATATTTCCACAGCCATGATTTAATAACCTTTTACGGATGAAAGCAGCTTCCTCATGTAGGGGACACAGTAATTATGAAGCTGGCATTGAGGCAGTAAGGAGAGTGAATATAAGAGCTGAAAACAGATTGTTTTTTGACTGAGAGGGACATGCATGCAGATATAGATGAAACAAATTTGATTTAAAGTTTAAGAAAAAGAAGAAGCCTTTGTTTTTAAAGATTGTGCTAAACTTGCACAGGTAAAGAGCATGAAAGGGCTACTAGACGTTTTTTGAAGCAGGATTGGTTGTTCATGTTTAATAACTAGAATGTAGCGCATGAGCTATATTCCGATATTCTGCTGACGTAGGAAAGCTGCAGTAGCTCTTTATTAGGTACAATAAACCCTATTCATCTCTGGCTCTGACATTTGGGATAGGAGCAATTACAAAACAATGTACTAGATTGTTGCACAGGTACAGACAATTACAAAGGATGTGTAAGCTGATGTAACGCTCAGACATTTGCAATTTAAATGCGACAATCATGATCCGAGAGATTCTTCAGGCCCTGCACAATCAAAAAGACATGGCTTTTGAGAAAAACAAGTGTTTGCAGGATCCTTCTGTGGACTGAGTATACTTTGCATATAAATGCCATTTGACAAAAAGAACAAGTATTTGGTTTGTATTTTAGAACAGTTTTGTGAAAGAAGAGGTTATTCCTCTGGACGGAGAAAAACAATTCTTACAAATACAACATTTCCAACCGTTAAGACTTAAATACAAGCAGAGCGATATTAAACTGGGTTCCTGAATTATGAGGAAGCCTGTGAAAACATGTTTTCATGTGTAAATGTGCTAAAATATGCTGTACACACTATATACAATGCAAAAGTTTGGGTACATCAATAAGGAGCCGACCATGGAAATGTCAGCAGCCCCACAGCAACTCCAAAGCTCTACATCACATGATTAATTACCAAACTGACAACAGAAGTGATCACACATCCATTTTCCCACCGTATTCATGTCTGACACACAGCAATACTGATAAAATCAAGCCATATGAAAGACAAAGCAGCCAATGATTACACCATAATCATGTTGGTACCTCAAAAGAAACTATAATCTCCGTAGAAAAGATTATCTTGTTTCAATGAGATAAGAAGTTTTGTTTGCTCTGATAAAGAGATACTTTCTAATCTTAAGGAAACCACGGATTATAACAGGGCCGCCTTTCTCAATTTGCATACAAATCAGCTCTCAATTCATCATTTTGTGATCGTCATACATAAAAAAAAAAGTAATGTTTGTAAAACATGAAAGAAAATGTACTTTTTTATTCAGTGTGGAAAATGCTGTCATTTTCTTGAAGATGTTCTTCATTTTCTCGGGAAAGTGGAACAAAATCCGGCAGCAGTGGATGAATTTCAGTTCCTTCTGCTGATGCTGAAGAGGCAGTGAAGCTGGAAAACCATTATTCTGCTTTTATCACCCCAGTCTTCATTCAGCGCCGCCTCGGCCGTCCTCTCTGAAAGCAGCCTCTGCTATCTGCTCATCTTTGACTAGATTTCAAATTGCAATGCCTGTTCATCTTAGACCGAGGTGTAAATGGTATTCATGGTGCAGTCATGGCGAAACGGAAGAAAATGGGCTTCACCCAGAGGAAGACAATGAAAAAAAGAAACTGCTCGCTGTGCTAACGACGTCGATGAGAGGACTGGGACAATGAGTGGTCCTGATTCTTCAAAATGTGTGTTCTAGAAGCAGCTTTTTGAATCCGAACATCAAAACACATCCTGAATCGCAGTGTGACATGTGAGCTGTGTTTGCAGAGGAGGTGGCGCTCCTGGCGATTGAGGCCTCCATATGTCGAGCATTTGTTTACTGAGTCATTAGAGGGCTCTCCACTCTGCCAGACTGCACTGTTGTCTTAGGCAACGCACACAACGCTCTTTTCTTCTTTTCATCTCCAACCTCTCGGGCGCAGCAGCCACAGGAGAGAGAGAGAGAGCGGGGACAGTCCGCAGGAAATTAGGAGTGTGACAAGATAAAACCCAGCTTTCATCTGATATCGTTTCCAGGCAACTAGTAAGTACAGCAGAGTGACATAAAAAAACATCTTTTAAATACATCGCAATGATATGGAGACCCGTCACACTTGACTTTAGCTCCAAGACAACTCAAGAATGCTGCGTTTACTTTGCCATAACTTGTGTATGTAAGGTCATCTATCTGCCGAGTTGATGTTTCAGCATCACTCTGCACAACGCTGCCGGGAAGATGCACCTATCGAACAATGTGCTTTTATGGGTTTCCACATCACCATGTCCTGATAAAGTGTTATTAAAGTAGCTGCATCAGCCAAGAGAGTCGCAAAGAAACTCATAAAAACTCACCCTGTTGAACAAACACTGCTCATTTCTAACTTATCGCAGGTAATGAAAGTGTCAAACAAAAATAGAGGGAGATGAACAAAAAGAAAACAAAAGCTTCTTAATATTTTACAGGGTTTTGGTAAAGATCTACAGCTGAGAACAACGCTGCCGTACAGGAACAGTTCTGAGATATTATTACGTTCTCTCAGCAGTAAAGTAAAGGATAAAATAAAGTGTTTCGATAACTAAAGATGGAGTTATCGAAACATTTAATTTTATTTTACTTTTATTTAAAAAGACGTTCTTATATATTTATTAAAACTGTCACTAAGAAAGATCAAACTCCTCCACTTCCTCTCAATTCTACTTCTGCCAACTGAAGAAATGCGACTGGTCAAAAACAGCCTCAGAACCCGGAGGAGTGTCTTAGCACTGCTGTCAATCGTGCTCATGTACTCTCTACTAAATGTGCTAATGGTGGAGAAATTACTTAGCATTTCAGGAAAACCACATATCCGCTACAATACGTCCAGTATTTGAGTCTTCAATATTTATACTTAAGCAAGCTAAATAAATGTAAAACTTCAACTGCAAATGCAAACCAAGCACCCAGAACTAAACTATTTTTAATTCCCCAGTTCTCATGGCACACACTGCAAATATCAAGGCAGATTTCATGATGCCCTCATGATCTACAAATATAAAAAATGAATCATTAAAAATGTGAGAGATTTTTTTCTGATAGACAGTAATAAAAGAAGACGAGTGTCCCTGCTTGTTAGAAAAAAATAGAACTTCAAGATTAACTTCCTGCTTGAGATGCAACACAAATTTGTACATCATCTGCTTCACCTGCTGATGTTAAAAATTTCTACAAATCATCACATTTTTCTTCTTCTGTTAAGTACAAGTGAGAACACAAAAGACGGGTCAATAAGAAATTTGTTTTGTTTAAAGAAATCTGACAGTAAAAGCATGTGGTAATTCCTCAAGTGAATAGTCAGAGTAAGATTTTCCAACAACAGTAGACTTGATTGTGCACCAGCCTGTCATCCTGTCCAATCTAAACTATCTCCACATGATGAAGCACCCTGGTTTAACAATCCCTGTAAATTAAATCACACACAGAACCAACCTGGAATGATCACAGTTGGCAAAAAGGGACATTTTTTTTTTATCTATTTTTATGATTACCTTTCAACACACTGTGGCTCAGAAATACACCCCATCAAAAGGACTGTAAGCACACATAAGGTGCATGGACCCCATGGCTCTTCAGCACCATTCGCAGCCTGGATGTGACCTCAATTATACACAAAGAGCGACAGAAAATTGGGCTTCGTTATGTTCAACCAGACGGCGGTATTACTACTGCAAACAGACGGTTGATCACTGTTAGAAACAACCAAAAACAAACTGAGACATACATTTGCAATAATATTTAAATTCACCACAGAATGAATGTTTGATGTTGCTTATATTTAACATATTTAAATCCAGGAAATCAACAAATTTGCCATTTGAGTTTAAGAGCATCATGTGTCCAAACTGAAGAGCTTAATGGTGTGATGACCAAACCTTTCCGGTGGTCGAATTGGAGGTGCTCCAACTGTGTGACTCATTTTAAAAGAGGTTCTTTTAAATGCAGCTTAGTTTCCTTCTCTCTGCACAGACAAGATCGTAACGTAAACAAATCAAAGATTTCTGGTAGCATTTTGAGCATTCTGAGATCATGGCCTGACGCTAAACCTGTCCTGACTCCATCTGATTGCCTACAAACACTTTGGCCTTTTAATGCAGCAACATGATGTGTCGCATGAACCTGATCTTTTCAAGCACATTGACGCAAAGCTGAGGGCAAGCACTTTTCCAAATGTGGATCTGGGACACAGGGTGTGCACCATTACCCCGCTGTTCCCACCCACAGCCTGCGCCGTGATAGTAATGAGTCATTTCACCTATGATGACAGCTGATGTTAAGGCTCTCTGACAGGCGGCGCTTTCTTGAATTTCATGTTTCATCTTGGTCTGCAGTTTGAAACAAAAAAAAGGAATAAAATGGTTAGTAAATGAAAAACAGGACATCTGGATGCAGAAGGTGTGGCGTACTGCTCAGTTGGCCAGCAATAGAAAATAATTCTAGACAGGATAGATTCCAGCAAGCCTCTTTACAATTGACTCTCATTTCAAAGACAATATTTGACTTCAATAGAAACAGATTCATGTGAACATGTGAAAATATCTCCTTAAAAATCTTTGAGGAAAGCATTTCCAAAAATTTGTTTTTTCCCACGTCAATGCAAGTTTTTTCCATGCCTTACCAATTTCCTAGTAATTTCAGAGCTAAAAGTTTAGCAAAATACATTAAGTGAGGACAGAAACAGAAAGAAGCATTGAAATATAGAGAACAATTTCAACCAAAATTAAATAAATGAAGAAAGAAAGAAATAAGTAAACATATAATTAATTGTCTTCATCTTCTTTCCAATATTTACCTTATCTGTTTATTTAATTTTGTCTGAAATGGCTCTCCATATATAACCACTTGATGGACAATATATATAAAGAAATAAAGACCTAAATGCCTGTAGACCCACCAATATGAATCACAAAATGTAGATATCTAAGACTTTACAGCTTCTTAGTTGAGCATTAAAAAGCAGCTACTGAGAAGTTCTTCAGTGTATGAAATGATTTTGAGTGAACTCATGTTCATAAACCTGCAAGCTGCTGAATAAGGTTGGCTTTTTGTGCTTGCCGGATGTTTGTTAAAACAATGGCAGATGTAATTTTCACTCCAATGGAGCTCCAGTAGCCTCTAAAGAAACCTGGAGGCCACAGAAAGTAAACAGAAAACAGAACGTATCTCCACCTTTAATATGCGGCAGCATAAGACGGAAAATCTGATCCGAAATCTCCTGCTGGCTGTGTTGAAAAAAATGTGCCAGGTGTCAATTCCAATCATGACAACATCAGCGAGCCGATGTGCAGAAAAGCAGCAAAACAAAATCGCTCTGATGGGGGATTTTTCTAGTTAGCTGGAGGATGTCTGCACCTGTTCACATACACTCAATTAAATGGGCATTGTTGAAGCACAGCTTTACATTTTTATATTGATTCGAAATGTATTTAAAAAGATAAACGATGTTTCGCATACGCTATAAAGCAAAAAGAAAACCTTCAAATTAGTTTTTATGTTCTGACATTTTTATAGATTGCTTGAAAATGATTTGGACAATTAAATTGATCAGCGGTGAAATCCCCTCTCATTCGAGGGGAAGCACACGCCTGCAGTGCACTTAGCAAAAGGGCATGAGCAACTCAAAACAGATCAAACCCTGATGGAGCTACACAGGAGCGCCGACCTTCAGCGCTTCTCCCCGAGAACCTGAAATCATGAGTTACCAATAAGACCTGACAAACCGTCTGCCAGAGCCGCGGTTTCAGAGGAACGCTTTGATTTATCATCGAACATTTCCTGCCACCATGAAAGTGACAGGAGCACTTAGGAAAAGTGTGACCGATAATTGTAGCCGTCTGAAACTCAGCAGCTTTTACATGCGATTGCAAACAATATCAGCTGTCATCCTTAATGTCATCATTAGAGCGAAACAAGACTGGAGATGAAATGGGGATGGGGGATAAACTCTCAGTGACGAACCAATTCGATGCAAATGAAAAAGCTTTTAAATTATATACTATATTGTATATGTGTATGATATGGATATGCGGCTGGCTGTCAGAGTAAATGTCTGGAAAATACAGTGTTTCACCTCCAGCCCAGCTTCAGTTTCCTGAAACCAAATGCATCTTGATCAGTGTGGCTTTGCGCTCACCGTTGGGCAGCATCACATTATAAAAGCTGAACGTCACTTCGCATCACGTATCGGATCTTCTTCTCCACATGACGCCTCTTTGGCCATCAACACAATGTTTCCCCTCTCCTAACCATATATGTGTGTAAACATTCAGCATCACTTTGCTGATGGAGCCCATATGTGGGCTACGGATTCCTGAAAATTCACAAAGACCTACGATTCAGTCAGTCAGACTGCCTTTAAGAGAAATTATATTGATTTTATTGCTCATCTGCAATAACCTAAAGTGTTTAGGTACCTTTACTTTGTGCTGTGACAAAACAAATCTAGTCATTATTTTCTAAAACATTCAAATGATCGTACATCGTCTCTTGTATCCATTCTTCTTTTTCCCCGCTTGGTGTCTAAGAGTTTAGTGATAAAGTTTTCACAATATTTAAGCTTCACAGATTAAAAAAAATTGCAAATGAAGATTTAAAAAAAAAAACAAACAAGAAATGTGGGGTTTTTTTTATTAAAAATGTCAAAATGCAGAGAAAAAAGTTGAAATTTAGAGAGAAAAACGTCAGATTTGTTTCTCCAGATGCCCTCGTCCTCTTCTGTACTTCTTAGATGTTTGATATAAAAAATATACAAGTGTCATTATCACCTGATTTCCTCTCCCGTTTTGCAACCTGGCAAATTATGTACAATTTATGATTCTGCTTGTGCTTCACAGGAACATGCCCACCTGTTAGTGTTATGTTTTTCAAAGTGATTATACAAGGCCGTGATTCTGACTCACAGCGTCATCGCGTCAACATCCCCCACTTCTATTAGAGTTCAAGAAGGAAATTGCAGGAAACATCGGGTACTTATTGAGGCGACTGTTGGGCACGCAATGTTCATAGAGGATAAGTCAGATGTGAAAAATCTACTCTGGAGTTAAGCATATGCAAACAACTGCTTCTGAAAAGCCAAATATTCCGAAACTCAAAAAAAATAAAAGTCAGCCCAGAACACGGACGAGAGAAAACACCTGTTCTGTTCGCCGGCGTCAGGTGTTAAAAATAAAAGTCAGGACTGGATCAAACCAAGAGTCAACAGCTCACACTGCAATGTGAGAATCACTAAAGCAATCTCAAAAAAGGGAAAAAACTCAAGTGCATTTCCTGGTTTTTATATTACAACTACTAAAAAAAATGCTTACCTGTAAGTAGTGAATAAAATAATTCCCGATTACCATTTGAACAACATTCAAACATGAAAAAACACACATCTTTGCTCGATAACCAACACCTTCAAACTGAAATCAAACATACAGATGTTCTTAATAGAATAAAACTGATCTTATTTTGAAAATGTCTGTCAGGAGGAGTCACTGAAGCTTCCAAGTTTAAAAATCACACAGAAAACACAGAATAAGAACAACTTCCTATTTTTAATCATAAATCAACAAATATGGATGGATAAAACTGATCCTAAACACACAATAAAACCAGTTGTTGGATGGAAAGTCAGATTAAAATGAACTTTTAGGAATGACTTTCCCTAAAACAAGTCTTATTATATTTGGAGACGGATAAATATGCAAAATGTTTTCTTATCTGAGGGTGAGTTAAGTATACGGCGCTCACTTTGTAAATATTTGCTTGGACATGCTAAACCAAATATTAGTGGCATTAAACCAATATATTCCACATAACATTTTGAGAAATTAGGAAAATAAATGCACACAATTCCAGCTGTTAGCAAATAGAAATATTTAACCCTGAAAACGTTAAATGTAAAAAATAAGACGACATTCCTGTCTATGATGTATATAAATTTTCTTACTTCAAAGTACAACTATAACATCCTCATTTAGAGATCATCATATCAAAATTCCCTGCATCTTTTTTTGACGTCAGCATCCTTCTTTCCGCTGTTCGTTGTTTCTAAGTAGAATGTTTGTGTGGATGCCCGGTTCCAACTCTTACAAATCTTGCCATTCCCTCCGGAAGTCACGTGTTTTGCGCTTTTACGACCCTTGACCTCAACATTAGTATGCGAAAGTCCGCACATTCGGCACAGCCACCGGCAGCCAGACAGGCTCGCAAAAAGACAGGCTGTCAACTCTGATCAGCCGCTGTTCGTCTGTGATTCAACAGCTGGATGCAGAACCACGGGGGCTAAGAGGAGAGGAAGGTGAAAAAAGGGCAGGCTGGATGTTGGGTAACATGCTGGGTTTGAGCCTCTTTCAGCCTCTTCATCCACAGCTCTGCTTTTGGCTCCCACTGGGCCTGAAGTCACAGAGGATGGCAAAGAGTCAGGAAGTCACCAGCAAGACGGTTAACGGGTTAAGAAGTGAAGCTCAGTCACCTCCCCATGGGACCCTGACGACTTTGGCGAAGCGCTGCTCGTTTGCAGCCTGATTCAGCTCCGTTCTCGTCATCACTGCACCTTCTGACTGTGCTGCAGCCTTTGTATCATGGTTTGTGATTTTTGTAGTCCAACTCTGTTATTCAAGGTTTCATTTGAACATCTGGGTTCCTCTGACTCATCCTGTGAACATCTAGACTGAAGGCAAAAGTACATCACGGCTAAATTAACAATTTTGCTAAACTATACTTAAAAAATGGCAACTTTTGATAAGTTGGACCTTTAAACCAAGTCTAACAGCTGAATCTACAGCAACTTCACATAAATGCAAGAGTGGAAATTTATTGGAATGATTCTTAATGGTATTTAATGACAAATGAACTCAATTCCGCTAAAAAGCACACAAACAAATGTTCAATTACATTTCTACATCAAATTAAACAAGCCAACCAGGCAGTCAAACTGGGGTTCAAATATTTAATCCAGATTATAATAAAGTCCAATTCAGTTCGTGATTTAATCTCAGTATACTTTGTGATGTAGAGAAAATTAGTGAGCAATCAGACAAAATAACACCAAATTGTCAATGTTTTAGGTAAACCTTAAAAAAGTTGGGAAAAGTAATATTATAATAAAAATGTTCCCACTGTTGGTTCCATCAAAAATGTAAACATATATAGAATATGATTAAGCTGTTTTTGTTTTAGTAACACCACTGCATTACTTAATTTCAACAAAACAAGCCTTGCAAGGGTTCTTTTATTTATATATATAAAAGGTTAGGTTTAACTTATAGTCTTGCAATGTAACCTTTTCATGCGTGAGTTATGATCTATTTTTATTTTCTTAAAGCATAATAAAAGGTAGGAAAAAAATTTTGCTAATTTTTTTTTATTTTACTTTATTGTTTTTAGGTGATCGATTGTAATTTTCTCCAATTACAAAGTTGTTATTTGAAAAATGCATCAGTCGTATCGTTCTTTAGGCGTTATCTGATGTGACAATATTTTTTTACCTGCCAGAGTCGTCTACAGTAGAAGGAGGAACCAGGTTGGTTGCCATGCTTTTTTTGTCTGTCGGCCATAATGGATTTAACAAATAATTTCTTGCATTTGCAGCTGATGGCCAGTAGTTGATAGTGTATTTTATGATGCATTAATGTCTACTTCAGTTGTCTGTGTGCATTTATAACATAAAAATCCACAAGAAGTACAAGAAAAAGGCTTTTAGACGGCTGTCCACTGTAGTGACCACTATGCATAAAAGGGTTAAAAACAAAGTAGTTATGGATGTATGCAAAAATAAGTGTTAAGCGCTTCACAGTTTCCAGTAAGAGGGAGAAGAGAAGTTCCTGTTGCCATATTGGACAGTAGCTCTCATCCTTCAGATCTCTGCTCTCTCCCTCCTGCTGCTTTAATTATTTCAACACACTGGCTTATTTGTGAGGCAGCAGTGGAAAATTTTGCACCCAGCAGGGAGATGAACATTAAATTCTGATAGGAAAATCTTGAATCTGAGGCAGAAGTGTGTTTTTCCAAAGCTGCACTGTCAGATTTCTTTTTTACAATTGGAAATTTTATAAATATTAAAATAATTGGAACCAGAAAACAATGGCTCATTATATAAACATTTTTTTTATTTATTGGAACATCTGAGAAGATAAAAAACTTGCAGGATTGTAGACACTTATCTCAGAAAATTCAGCTTGTTCATCCTCTATTTGCATAAACGGAATTGAACTCCTGTTTATTCATTTCATCAAGTCTGAAAGCAAATATTCAGTCTCTTACCTGAAATGCATGCTCCTGCTTCACTAACCATGCATTTAGAGAACAGAGATCAGCATTTTGGCTCAGTGGACGATGGTCAGGTGTAATTAAACGAAACAGTTTGACATGCTGGGCGCCTCAGACTCGCTGTAGCTTAAAGTTAAATCAGAATGAAGCGTAACAGATCTGAGGCTGAAGTTTGTTCATTTAGCCTCTGAAAAGCTCTAAAGCATGAAAAATAAATTACTATCTGCTCTCATAGTGGGTTTCCAAAGAAATAGAATAGTTCAAAAACACGTTTTTGAAACAAAATTAGACTTTTGAGTCACAATCTCTAAAAGGTCACACAAACAGAGCAACCACTCAGTGAAAATAACTTTCATTCTCATTGAATTTGACAATTTAAGAAAAGAGAAAAGCACCAGCTGTATAATCACACAGCTGTAATTCCCTCTTCTTTGGTTTTTTGTTGTTTTTAGGAGTTTTTAGGAGTTGACCTTTTTTGAAGAAAAGGTCAACTCCTGAATTGTCTGGGTTATAGTCAAAACTAAAAACCATGATTACAGAGTTAATTTATGCACTTTTCTATTTTCTGTGCACCTTCTAACCTCACCATTTCAAGATTGTGACCATTTTTGGGACATTTTCAGCATTTAATTAACATCTCTACATGGGAAGCTTTTATCGTTTTAACATTACCTCTGGAGAAAGATAATGAAACATTTTCATCTTTATACCTCAGGCATCCAAATTTTATTTTTGTTCTCCTTGTTTGCCGTTTGTTCAAGATTGTCAACCATTTCCTGCCTTTAAAATGTTACATTTTAAAAGTTAGACATTGCTTGTCCTTCAAATGTATTTAATCTTACTCCACTATGGACAGGATTTGACTAAACCTGCCAAAACTACTAAAACGAATCCAGTCAAGCTCTTTCATACAAATATAAAGAGACCACCATTGGCCAAAGTGTGTGCGGGTACCAATAACTAGAATATTCTCCATGTTTATTGTGCCCGGACTATTGGGAAGAACTCTAAAACAAGTGTGTTTTGTCTCACACTTCAGAGGAAATTTAATGAGCCCCTTGAGGAAGATCAGGCGGCGCAAATTATGGACGAAAGGAAGAGAGAAAACGTTTAAATGAGAACTAAGTGAATGGGATAAAAATTATGGAAATTAATGAAATATTGAAAATGAGATGCAAAAGAGGATCATATCTATATTTACACAGAGGTTAAAATGAAAAAAAAAGCTAAATAATTACATATTTAGTATTTGTACCTGACATTAAAACATCTGATATGTGTATTTTTCAAGGCAAGGCAAGGTAATTTTATTTATAAAGCACATTTTCAACAACAAGTCAGTTCAAAGTGCTTTTTTCGGGTATATTGTCATTTTATAGCACAAACAAATAACTATATTACCTTCAGTTGTTATAAAAATATATCAAACTTAATTTAAAAGAAATGAACTTCTCTTGGGTTTCTCAAACATGCATGAAATAAAATCAAGGCAACCCTCCAGGTATGTTTTTGATGAGGTGATATTATAACACAAAGTCGATTTTTCATAATAAACACTAGTAGATAGTGGGATTAACACACTGAACCAGAAGGGAGGGTTTTGGACTTCCTGTTGCCTCATCTGACCCATGTATACTGACAATCTGCACAGAGATTATCCACACACAGCATGATGAGCTGGAAAAGGTCAACAACTCTGATTAGTTCCTCACACTTCTTTGCCAAGGCACCTGCTCCTGATGAGTCTGGACATATTAGTCTGAACGCAGAGCTGTGAGGTCGGCTCAGGCTGTATAGGCTCTGCTGCCATTTGTTCGTGTTTTACATTCAAGGTATTACAGCAAAATGAGGTTCTGAAAGTTTACGTTTTCTCTAAATGTGCAGGAAACATGTCGGCTCAATACAATGCAAATACTTCTTAGTAGTCGATATGGCTTAAAAGGAAAAACATCAGATTTGTTTATACTGGATCTGATTTTAATTGTTTTTCTTGCTTTGTTTATTTTTATTTTTATTTTTTTTAAGAAATTACACATGAATTGTAAAGGTGTGTTTCATTTCTATTATCCTTTGTGTGAGTTGTACAACTGAGTATTAGGACAAGGCTACGAGAAATTTTATTTACGAGAGCATATATAATATATATTTATATAATAATTTTGCTTATCATATTAGCAAAAATAAAGATGCAATTTTACCAGAAAAACATCTTAAAACGTCATTTCATGAGAAATAGCTTTACTAAATTTAGCAAAATGTGACATGACCCTCTTGGTCCATCTAATTCTGAAAATTATTAGATGCTGATGTGCTAAAAGATTAATTATTTCTATTAATTATCATATCTAAAACTTATACCAATATATAACAAAATGCTCAGCAATCCTCTTTATTTTTTGTCATTTTCATGTTAGAATTCTCATAAAATTATTTAATTCTGATAATATTACAATGTATTCTAGTAATATTATTATTTTATTTCCATAATTAAAAAAAAGCTTGCCTTGATATTACATTATGCTTATAGTTTGCAAAATTGCAACAGCAAAAGTCAGTTCATTTTTCAACAATAATTTAATGCATTCTGTGAAAATGGTATCTCCTGTTCAGCATTATTAACCACAATGCAGTACCTCACAACGCACCTAAAATTAACCAAAGTATTAAAAAGAAAACAGAACTATAACTATGACAAATAAAAACTAAAATTAAGCAATACATAACTAACAAAAACTAGCAAATACACAAGAAACTAACTAAATTAAACAAAAGTCACAACGACATAAAACTAAACGATAATGAAAAAATCCAAACTATTATAACCCTGCTCTGCAAATATGGCTCTGAAGAAAAAATAGAGATCAATAAAATGATCAGTTTCTCTGGTTTGTATGGTTCATGTTTGATTAAAATAAACATTTTTCTTTCATTCTATGAACTACTAACAACGTGTCTCCGAAATGCCTAGCAAAAATTTCGGATTTATTAGAAGAAAATGAGAAACCTAACGGTCAATATAATGAAAAAGACCCCAAGAAAACAAGTTCATATTCATTTGGCAACAACAACACTAATGTTTTAACTCAGGAAGAGTTCAGAAATTTATCCATCCATCCTCTGAAGCTGCTCCCCTCACAACCCGACCCCGGACAAGCGGAAGAAAATGGATGGATGGATGGATGGATGTAACAACAACACTAATGTTTCAACTCGGGAAGAGTTCAGAAATCTAAATTTAGTGGGAAAACCAGGAGGTTTTCAAAGTAGTGGGCTGTAAATTTTCTCCAGATTTTTATATAATTGACCTGAATTCAGCATCTAACTCAGTGTTTCTTAACCTTTTTTGAGGTACCGAACCCCGCCGGTTTCATATGCGCATTCACCGAACCCTTCTTATTCCCCTCAACCCCCCGCCGACACACAAAATACTTTGCGGTATTCTGATTTAGTAATGTAATAATGTAATCATATTAGCTGTGTTACCACCCCCATGCCACTAGAGGCAGTAGCAACCCCGAAAAGATGCGACTAAGGAGCAGATTTAGACTATAGAATTTGCTCCTCCGCAGCTCTGATTGGCTAAGCAATGTAACTGATCCTCTGATTAGCTAAGCAATGTAACATGATCCTCTGCAGCAAGTGATGATCATCACGACTTTACACAAGTGTGTCTTTACCTCCAGAGGCTCCACCAAACCCCTGACACCGACTCACCGAACCCCTGGGGTTTGATTGAACCCAGGTAAAGAACCACTGGTCTAACTAAATAGAAGCTGCAAAACACACTCCTCACACAACATGGCTACAGCAAGATTTTCCAAATATAATCAAAAACCAAGCATCTGATTAATCAATAAAATCGGTTCACTGCCCAGCCCTACTTCTTAAGTCTCTAAACTCAACCCTTCTTTCTGGCTCTTCTCTGCTGAGACAAGCAGCTCAGAAACCCAGACATCACTACTTGATCCGAGTCCAAGCAGCCTGCAGCTACCCAGCTCCACCAGCTGGTCAGGCCGGCCTCACAGTGCAGAGGAAGAGAAGAAGGCAGGATGGGAAGGAGCGGAAAAGGCTCCGCAGCGTCAGAGTGTCCAGGGAGGCAGCCGGAAGCAATCTGCAGTGCACAGTCAGCCTTGGGGGGCCGAGGAAGAGCCCTGCAGGGATTCGGCACAAAAATACACAATAGACAAAAACAAAACACACGGCCTATCAAGCAGTTGAGAGATGTGCCCGTGTTTGAGGGAAGGCTTTGTTTGCTGAATCCCACAAGGTCCTAAATGTCCTGTGTCCCTCATGAGACGATATGAGACAGCCAAGCATCTGCCACGAAAACTTCATTGTGTTTGTTTTTCTCTGCCCAGCAGCAGAGAAGCAAAAAGCCTGTAAATCTCAGTGACTGAGACGCATTGCATGGTGAAAACTCTCACACAGATGTTCTGAGGCTGCGCATGAAACAACCTGGTAGGCCTCCATTGTGTTGCAGAAAGACTAAAGAAACTGCAAAAAGCATGAAGCTGTACCATTATATAATGAAATTAAATATAATTAAATTATATAGATGAATCTTATTAAGAGATATGAACAAGTACAGGGATAATTTCAGCAAAATATTAAACTCCTTTAAATAAATCATAAGGTTTTCATACTTATTTTGAGACATTCTTCATTATGTTGGATTATTTTGATCGTTGCTTTATGTTTTTATTCATTTATTTATATATGCCTCTTCCTGTTTCTCTCATGTCTGAAATAAATGCTTAAGCTCTTTATCCAACAAAAACACTTCTCAAATCTACTACAGTAGTTGTGAGGCTGTGTTGCTATAAATATCAGATGTTAAAATGAAAAAAAAAAGACTAATGATAAAATGAATGGCTGTAAAAGTTGCATTAATAATACAGTTCTCTTCTTTCTGTTCAGTTACTTCTCAAAGTGAGACATTTTTCAGAAGGCAGAAAATTGAGGATTTAAAATGAGGATTTTAAAAGAAAGATCTTGAACATGCAGTACCAATTATGGCCACTAGGAGCTGGCTTCAAGAAAACTTTGGCTAATAGAAGAAAATAAAAGTATGAAGCCATGTTGAGGATGTGTGGAAATAGGAACATGTGCTAATTAAAGCGCATGTGCCAATTAACGAACATGTGCCAATTTTGCAGTTAGAGGGGCTTAGCATGGTTTAAGCTAAGCTAATTAGCTTCAAGTCATCAAATGATCCAGTATGACTAAACGTAAAAGAAAAACACAGTTTTGGATGCATCTCTTGCTGACTTTTAGCATTTCTGGGGAAATGTTAAAAAAAAAAATAATAATAAAACACATAAACACTCCTAAACCTTCTCTGAAGACGTTCTGTTACAGCTGCACAGAGTTGAATGACAACAAAAATCAATAGATGAAAACTGAATGCCCCTCAGATAAATGTCTACTTGCAGACAGAGGAAAGACTTTTGGTACTGTACTGTATCACACTGTGCAATGGAGCTGTATGAGTTTTACCTTAATTAAAAAGTATATGCACCTGTAGATTACATTTTTCATTTTATTTCCAATTTTAAGTTAAAGTAACAGTTAAGTAGTATTTGTTGTTTTGCGCAGGGTTACAATTTTTGCTTACGGAGATTCTTAGACTCCTGTGAGAACAGTCAACAATCGCAGGGAAAGTTAAAAAACAAAGCTAGTGCCCACTTGTACTGACAGCTTGATGTTCCTTAATAATGAAAAGTGTTTTTACTTATTTGCAAGCCTCATCCTGTCTGACATCTGCAGCAATTCCCACAGAAAGTAATTTACTCTGGAACGAGTAAAACAGTCACTTTTCTTTTCCGTAGGGAGTCTTGATAGCAAAAATCAGCACCAGTTGTTGGTATGGATCCAACACATTGTAATATTTATACTGCCCACCAGTATTCACGCGCAGAAAATGTCTAATTAGTCCCACAGTGTTGAAAGTTTCTCCCCCTCGTAAACAGTTTTCTTATTTAAAACAGATTGACAGGCTGGGCTGAGCAAAGCCGCGTTTGTGCTGCAAACACAATCAAATCAAAGGATTTATATGGAGCACAGATCTGAGACTCTGACTTAAAGCTCAGCTTCAGGCCACAGCGAGCAGATTGTAGACATAGGTGTCAGTGTGTTACTGTAGCTAAAAGGCACAAAAGCAGGACCGAAGCAATAATAAAAACATTAAATTTACAAGCCAGGCTGCTGTGAGCTCCCTTTAGACACATTTTGTCACCTATAGGACAACATGCCGCAGCTTTTCTGTTCCTTTTCCTATTTTGTTATGAATCAGTCTTTCTCCAGTATTAAACTTGCAGCTGAATCTCTCAGCTAATAAGTTCACACTTACCAGAGATTTACGAAAGTGATGTTAGCTGGAAAAATTGTCATACAGTAGATGATAAGGTGAATAATGTTGCATTTCCTAACTCCTGTCTCAGTTTTTTGCTTTTTTCCCCCCACATTTTTAAGACATGACTTTGGATACATTTTTAAAATATTATCATTTATTCTTTCATTGTGTTTTTTAAAGAACAAACTGAAAAAGTTCTTGTCTAGCTAAAAGAATAAAAAGGGAAATGAAACCAAAGCACAGTGGAAAACTGATCATTTAAAAATCTTTACCCCATAGGAAGGAAAGTAAAACAAAAATGAAATCAGGTATAGTGAAAATCTTGCAGGTAAAATACTTTCTCCCCGTCTTTAGACGCTGTCCATGTGATCGAGCCTTTGGGAGTCTTCAGAAAAAGCCTCTCCATATCCTGGGAGTTTCTGGGCTCAGCTTGCAAGACCAACAAGCTGTCACACTGGGAGTCCCCTGAGTAACATCCACCTCACTGGGACTGTTCCCCTGGTGAGAGAAATCTGCAAAGCCAGACTTCATATAAATAAATGAACCATTTAATTAACACTACAAAAAACAAAAAAATCTAATCTAATCCACTATAAAGTTTCTGTGCAATGAATTTCTTAAGGTGTGATGAAAAACTTATAATAAAAGATACAGCCCCATTTCAGTGAACTCACAGAAGAAGTGGATTGCAGTCAAACTGACACACAGGCAGCTTCCCTCTGCTTCACTGCCCACTGCACACCTGAGTCTCCAGCATCTCGCCTGGACGCTTCAGTGCAAAGATGAATAGTGAGAAAAAGCTCCAGTAAAAGTCAGCCTGTTCTTGCATCTAAGGAAGGAGATGGTGGAGGAATCCGATCCACTTCTTAGAACCTCTATAAAAAGTGCCCGACATCGGCTGACACGTAAGACATGTAAACTCTGAAGAAACTGCTTCAGGAACCTGATATGCTAAATTCACATTTTGCACATTTTTGTACTTCCATTTGGGCCTCAACTGTTTCTAAACCCCCAGCCCAAGCACTTAAATACTCATAATAATAAATAAAGAAAGAAAAATCACACAGCCGTTGTTTTGGCAATATGTTAATGATCTGTCTGGAGAAATGAGTCGTTTCAAAAACTTCCTGACTGCTAATGGTGCGTTCACATTAAACTTGCTTTATGCATCATGCGCGCCAGGTTTACATTCAAAGCGTATGTGGAGGCACATCGAGGGCATGTCAAGGGCTTAACCTTTTTTGAGGTACCGAAACCACCAGTTTCATATGCGTGTTCACTGAACCCTTCTGTAGTGATAAATAACATCTGATTTCTTCCCCCCAAATTCAAGACATAGGGGTGACCAAACTAGAGTCTTCTTAAAAGATAGAGTCTCTGAGAACAGTTCTTCTAGTCATAGTCAGTGTTTTCAGTGAAGTTGAGCTGACTGTCCAGGAACGACCCAAGGTATTTAAAATCTGCCACAGTTTCAACAGGTTGGCCATCGAGAGAAACTGGAACCACTTTAAAGTCTTGTTTAGATAATTTAATTAGCTCTACATTCTTCAGAGAAGGAAAAATTAATAATAAATAATAAAGACTTTGAGGTATTCAGATTAAATAATATAATTATACTAGTTGTGTTGCCACTAGAGGCAGTAGCAGGCCCAAAAAGAAGCAACTAAAGAGCAGACAGACTATAGAATTTGGTCAAAACTGTAAGCTTTGCTGAAGTAAATAGAGACAC
Source organism: Micropoecilia bifurca (assembly GCA_903067075.1). NCBI lineage: Eukaryota > Metazoa > Chordata > Actinopteri > Cyprinodontiformes > Poeciliidae > Micropoecilia > Micropoecilia bifurca. Next base: position 6,407 of record CAEGAF010058408.1, on the reverse strand, counting down.
AAGTTCAAATCCATGCTCAAATCCAATCAGAGCTCCTCACCAGCTCTGATTGGCTAAGCAATGTACCGTGATTCTCTGATTGGCTAAGCAATGTAACGTGATCCTCTGCAGCAAGTGATGGCAAAGTGGGGCGTCATCACGACTTTACACAAGTGTGTCTTTACCTCAGAGTAAAGACACACTCTATCCACGCAGTCTTAATAGACATATCCGTAATGAAACTGTTCCTCCCACAGTGATCTAGCCACAACATTCTGACATGACGTTCCGCCGAACCCCTGGGGTTTGATTGAACCCAGGTTAAGAACCACCTGGGTTCCACCTGGGTTCTTAACTAGAACCACTAGAGCCTTCGAAGACGCGTTGATGCGTGAAATGCGTCCGGTGTGAATAATAAGTCTCAATCAACGGGCACTGCTCAGTTACCTAGCAACCCCAGCGAAGTGCCCAAGTGGGAGTCCAGCACATTTGGTCAGCTGGTTTAACCCCAGTATGCGCTGTTGTTGTTGTTGACTTACTATTCAGAAAAAATGCTGGTATGATTTTCAAAAATGGCCAGATAGTTGCGCATCTGTTTGCAGCCGTTTTCACTGTGAACGTAAACACTGCGTGGCCAACAACAGCTTGTTTAGATTTAAAGTGACAGGAGGCCCTAAAGCAGCTCAATCTGAAGGGAGCTCAAACTGATCAGTCTGAAATCTCATTAGTTTGTGTAAAAAACATAATGTACATCCTTGTTTTGCTTTAAGCCGATCCCAGGATGTTCAAGGAAGCATATCAGGTCACCTTTAAAATCGTCCGTACAACCAACGAGATGCTGTTGACAGAGACTCTGGCTGAGAGACGTTCCAGACGATTTGAGGAGATCGAAGGGACAGCTTGATGCAAATTGAAGGACCCGGCAGCATCATGCTCTGAAATCACTTCCTCAGCCCTGACATCTGATATGACTTCCAGTCTTAGGTTTTCAGGTGTGTGTCACAAATGCTTAACTCTCTTATAAAAACGGTGAATTAAAGTCCTGAAATATCCTAGCAGAAAGCGGAGCAGGCTTTCCTCTTCCTCTTCATGCAGCGTCTCACTCATTACTGTAACAACCATGAGTCAGAATGTTGTGGCTAGATCACTGTGGGAGGAACAGTTTCATTACGGATATGTCTATTAAGACTGCGTGGATAGATTTTGCGCAAGTAAATAGAAATAATATGAAAAGCGGAAAGCTGCTGATGCGTATTGATTTTTCTGTAAATGAATTATAGCAGAGGCATAAAGCAGAAAAAAACTCATTACAGAAAGAAAAAAACTAGTTTGTTCACATCAATACGTATTTGCGTTTCCATACCAGCCAGCCGCCGCTGACATCAGAGGAGAGTGGGTGATAAATGGAGAGCGTGTGCGGTGGGGCAGCTGGTTTTATTTCACATCTGTGCAGCCAATCAGTAAGATGAATGGCAGCAAATTTCAGATGAGAGAATCTTGCTGACAATTTCAATATTCCTGCCTTTGCTTATTTTCTACATAAAGGTTTCATTCAAGGTTTGTAGTAAACCAAGCGTGAAATCTGCTGTGCAAAGAGATTTCTGAAAAGGTTTAATATTTCAAACTGGAGCCTCAGTCCATACAATGAGAGTGATTTCATTATGTTTACAGTTAAACTTTATTCGGCTGTCTTTTTATGTTTGCCAATAATAGAGATGGAAACTCTGATTTTTTTAAAAATGGATTTAAAAGGTATAGAAACCTTTTAGATGTTAGTCTGAAGCTGTAATATTACTGAATGTATACAAAAAAAAAGTTAGAGCAATAGAAGAACTTAATTCAATTAATTGTAAATTATACAAAATTTATTTATCTAATGAGATACAAATGACTTTGTAGGATTTAATCAACAACAGTGGATCCTCAATGCGTAAACAAAAAAATTTCCCTTGCTAGCTTGTGATTTTCCTTCTGATTTTCCTCTGAATAAAAAGCTTTATCAAAGATCAGTAATCTTATGGTTTAACAGAGAAACACAGAGCTCATTAACTGTAAATTAAAATATTGTTGATTGTGTCAGACTTTGAACCAAACAGCATTCACATTAAAAAAGGAGCTCAGAAAAGGACTATAAAATATGTAAATGTCAGACATATGAAAGACATATCATAATAATAATAAGACATCAGTGAACACAACACACAAAACTCAGGAAGATTTCTTGCTGAACCCAGAAAAAGAATCAACTATCTAAATTTTACTGGCTTAAATGTGCCATTTATCAACAAGTATTCATCATTCATTATGTGTTTTCATGTACGTCCAACTCAAATGATCTGGAGGTTTTTGAAATGTCTCATTTCCAGACACCAACAGGAGTTTTTTAAGCACTCTGACTGTTTTTAGAAGCAGTTGAGACCCACATGAAAGTATGACAACATGCAAAATTAAATTTTTGCACATTTCCCCGTTAAGATTACCCTTTGTTCTGTTGTATTGACTCGCCGCCTGGATAACCTCGTTCATGACTCACTTCTGAAATAAGCCTTCTGGGAACCTGTGCTCTTCTTCATCATCATTATCATCATCATATTCCTGCAAGCCAACCTGTCCGCCCTGCGTTTTCTTTCTCTCTCCGTTCCACCTGCTCAAGTCTTCAGGATTAGCTCCTTGTTCTCAACTCGGAGGCGCCATTGCTCTCCATCGAACCTCTGGGTCAATATTTCCATGCAAGCAAACAACCCGTCGTTCCTCCTATTGTCCAGTAAACTTCTTCCCTCATATCCAATCATTCTTGTTTCAACTCATTGTAAAAAAAAAAAACAACAAAACACATTTTTGTCTCCTCAGATAGAGAAAACTACCTACAAATGTGAACAATTATGAGGGAATTCATCTTGTTGGGCTGAAAAAAGTAAATGATTTGATTTGAAACCAGACAAGTTGGTTAAAGTAGAGTGAAACCAAATGAAAGACGAATGAGTAATTTTCAAAAGAAGCTTGATAAATGCACAGTAGAAACCAGAAATGATTTGCCCTCATGGAAACAAGTTTCAGTGATAAACGGAGTTCAGGTGAAAGGTGGTTCACAAGCTACCTTAAAGTGATCACTTTAAAGATTAGTTCGTCAACTGCTGATAAAGAGATGCAGCTCAGCACTCAGAGCCGCTGGCTCCACGTTCTCTGGCTTTATTGCTCCCACGTTGCAAAAGACAGAGCAGTGAAATCAGTGTAAATCAGCCACGAAAGAGACAAAGATCGGTCATGTTAATGGTTCGAATCCCACAGAACATAATTTAGCTGCATCTTCTTGTATGCTTGTCGCCAGAGAGAACAAATCGCAGTCAGTGTGCCAGAGTCAAGATATCCGGTTGCAGATTTTCTTGATGTTTCTCTTGAAAGTTTGGCAACAGTTGGACGTCATATGTGAAAGTTGGATGTCTCTCAACTTTAAGGAACAGAGAAGAAAACTGAGATGAAGCTGTGGCAGAGGTTCATAATGGCACAATCTTTTCAAGTCACACATTTACATTTCCTGATTGTGATTAAATGTAATGAATTTTAAAACCTGAGAATTAAAGAAATTTCATTCTCCCAGAAAGGCAAACCATTGCTACTTTAGATTTTAATAAGTTATGAGACTAACTCATTCATAAAGTCTAATATTTTAGGTTTACCTTAATTGCTGTAAGGAAAGATTTTAATATGAATTATACTACATATTAATCTGATAAGATGCTAATTTTTGTATGATTAATGTCACTTTTCTCCAGCTCTAAGTTGTAATTAATATAAAACCTAACTCAGCGTGCAATAATACTTCCTTAGCCTATTTTAAGGATTTATGGAGAAAGGAGCATCACTAGAGGCAAATAAATTCAAAATATTTCAATAATGGCGTGGGTTTATATAAATATGACTGTATAAACGCTTTTATCCAGTGTCTTTTCACATACAGACTGAGAAATAGACATTAATTACAGCTGGCAGGGGTGCAGTGCTGTCCGAACTTTCATAATTGATATGAAAAAGGATTTTAATGCAAATGACATCAGATAGGTTAAGATTAATGACCTTCCCGAGGGGAAGCAGAGCATCCAACCTGTCTGCCACAAACTGTTCTCCTCTCCGTCTCACATATTAACTCAAACATCCACATCCTTGTTTTTGTTTCCTGCTTTAATGTGGATTCTTCAGGCGCCGGTTTCCCCAGAGAAAATGTACACTGAGCCAAGCAGCAAAGCATTTTCCCATTTCACCACATATAAGGCATATGGACATCTAATTTTGTCAATTTTTTACTTCAGCATCTCATGGGGAACAGGAATATCTGATGAACGAGATGCAAATCCACCGATTTTATTTTTATTTTTTTGGAGCAGAGTCTGGTTTGGTCTAATGTCTGCTTTTCTGGGAACAATGAATAAATTATTTTTAATCAGGATACACCCCCAGATGTGGAAAACAGACAAGGACATCAGTTAAAGTCAAGCTGAGCACATGAGAAAAACAAGCTAGATCATATAACCCTTGGCCTGGTTTTGTTTGTTTTATTTCTGAAACAGGCTGTTTTATTGGACACTATAACTGATTTTAATAAATAACTAAAATCTGCAGCTTAGATGAAGGTTTATGGTTACAAGAAATAGCTACATATTGCATCTACAGAGCAAATATATATTTCTACAATATAGAAAACTCTCAGTAACTTATATTTTTATTCCATTCAGAAGTAAGGACATGAAAACTAGTTTTTTTTAAGCTCTGGGGAAAACTTTAATAAGAGTGATATTATTCAAAACTTTAAAAAGATACAATTTAATATTACATCTATTAAATTTGTAGAGATGCCTCTTCGGTATTCCTTTCAGACTTGAGACTCCAGCTCATAACTATAGAAATATGAAATGAATAATAAATTGTTCTGAGGGGAAACTTGCAAACGCTGATTGGCCACAGAAACAGGCCTGCTGCGGCGGTTTAATGATAGTATTAATTCAGAATTAAAGTGGGTCTCAGTAAACTGAAGAAGGATTTCACAAAGAGACATAAAACTAAAGAGGAAGATTTTAGGCTTCGCACTTTTAGAAAACAGGGACTGTGTTAGGAATCTTTTCTCAGTTGAGTCTGTAGCACAAACCAAAGGAAACCTCTGCACTTTGTTTACAGTGATGGCTTCAAAGAAATGTACAAGTTTCTTTCTGTTAATTGTCGCAACTAGATTAAAAGAAACAGCCAAAGCCACCAGTCTCTTTGTCTTTTCTGTTTGCAGCGTTCTGGCTTCTTTAAGTCCTGACTTTCTTGTCACAGTTGCACTGCAGAGTTTCTGCTAAGTATGTTGCATAACAAATCCATTCGCAAGCGGAAAAAGCTTCCCTGGTTTAGACTTCTCTAATCGCCACTGGGTCTTTTTCACTCTTTTAACAGAACCTGCCAAGGAACACATACACTAGTGTAACATATTGGCTTACAGTATCACCGGATAAAAATAAATAAATTATTCCAACCTTTGTTGCTCATCTATAGCTTTGCTCCAACCTCTTATGTTTTGCCACACATTTTTTGCTTGTGTATTCCTAAAACAGTAATATTTTATAAAAGTGACAAGATATTCATTAAAAAAAAAAAAATACAGTACTGAATACAAACAATACAAAAAAAAGAAAGCATGCAAATTTATTATTAGGTTCTTGTGAGGTTTATATATGAGTTCAAAACATATGAGAAGATAGAAAGAATGATTTGGGACTTTTATGGTTGAAAACATGTAATTAACACAATATCTTATTATTTTTAATCAATAACGTAGCTCTATAAGTATTCCAAAGTTTTAAATATTTCCCATTAGAAGCTGTTAGAAATCTCATATTAAATAAATTTTATACTTGATGTGTGAATTGAGATAATTCAGAATTCACACTTGGCTGAAATTCAGTTTATTTTTCTTAGTTGGAATTTTTAATGTATAATTTAATAGTTTTAAGTCAGGGTTTTTGTAAAAAAATAAATAAATACTGTTTCAGTGCACAATTTATTCATCTCTGAAATTAAATGACCTGATTAATTGAGCTTGAGCTTTAATAATTCTGAAATTAATCAAAAGCTCAGGAGGTTAGTCACGATGCATGCTCGGCCAGCTCAGTCCGTCTGACTGGTGAAGTGGACAAACTCACAACTTTAAATTCATGTTACTCATTTCTACTGCAGTAAATTTGAAGACAATTGAAGTTATTCTAAAAACAAACAAACAAACAAAAACAGAAATCTCTGGACACTGCAGCCTGAAGTAACTCAATTTCAATTTTTTGGTAATTCCGTTTTTTTGCCGGGTCGTTCACACTGCCAGTAAATGGACCTGTATGTGATCTGCAGTCTGAACGGGCAAACGACCTGAAAGTGTCCTGCATGCGCAGTAGAGGGCGCTATAG
>CAEGAF010058407.1:0-10212 GCA_903067075.1 Micropoecilia bifurca | reverse complement strand
GGAGACCAGGGTATCAGACAGGTACATGACCACAAAGCCCACCTGTAGGATTCCCATTGCCAGCTGGAAAACAAAAAAGAAATCCATTTGAATTTGCTTAGAACATTAAAGATATTAGGAATATTTTGAATGTCTCATTTCCACTTTTCACCACGCAACTTTCATTTTAAGGCATGTTTCTGTACATAACAAACTGAATTATATACACAAATTAATTCTGCTAAAAATGAAATGAGTTTACTTGCTGATACAGTTACTAAAGTGTTCATAGTGCATGGAACCTTAAAGGGACAGTATTGTGTATTTTCCTGACACATACATTTAGCTTGACCTGTTAAGTTCATTACAGATTTATTCTCATTAACCATTGACATCAACATGGCATTTTTACAGCTGCTTATTCAATATTTTCCAGATCCGGACTATTGTCTGTAAAACTAATATGACTGTGCCTACAAACACCAGCAGATCTGCAGCACTGGCACATCACTGCCAACACAAGTGACCTTTGGCAGAGACTTGAGGTCAACTGGTTAATTACACAAGTTTCTCAGTGTATTTCTACCATCCCAACTGTATAGCTTAGCCATGCTAATCCATTCAAGGCAATAGAGCAGGGGTCCCCAAAGTTTTTCCTGTGAGGGTCACATAACTTTTCCCTTCTCTGGTTGGGGGCCGAAGTCAGTTTGTAACAGAAAAAGTGTGACGATTGCAGGAGTGCCTGCAATCGTCACGTAAAAATGTATTGTTTTCCAGAAAGCACTCTCTGGGTTCTTCGCAGAAAAAATCCAGAAAATAACACTATTTATGAAATAAATACCTATTTTCTGGACTATATGCCAGACCGGACTATAAGCCTCAACCCCAAAATTTTTTTTTTAAAAGCCAGTAAACATACACATATAAGCTGCACCGGACTATAAGCCTCAGATATCTCTACCGCTCCAGGTTTTCCACAACAATGCAACAGCAGCAGAGGGGTGCGGACACCCAAAATTTAAGTCATAACATGTCAATTGAATATCACATTTATTACAGTTGAAAAAGAAAAGTTGCCAAGTTTAAATTTAACTGAACAGATTACGGTAGTTTCCGAATGGTAACTGTAACAGTAAAAGTGCTGATCCTTCATGTCTGCTACTAGCATGTGCTAAATGAAAATAGTCGCTTTCTTCTTCTTCTACTACCTTTTCCTTCTGCTTCTTCTTTAGATTTCAATGGCAGCTTGCATCCAGCATTGTTGCACTACTGCCATCTATTGGATCCTAATTTCTATACCTCAAATTCTCATAATAATCCCAGTATTATTTTAAAAAAAACGAAAAATCTTCTTATGAACATTTAACTTTCATTTGCCACTGTGGCTGCCCATCATCAGCTCTTATCAAGATCAGCTCAGTAGCTTCTTTCAGCAGAGTCAAGTCCTCTTACCAAGTCTGAATGGCATCTTGTTTCTGGTGCAAAAAAAGTGTTGGGAAATAAAACAACAACATTGGTTTGGATGTATTTACTGACTAAAATGTGGCTGTAGAACATTGTGTCTTTTCTGTCTGTTATTTTCCAATGTCAGTAGATACTGATGTAATGAACGTAAAGGTTAAAAAGCTTTCCGACCTGCATGATGCCAACGAGGAAGGTCACAGAGGAGGCCACCAACACTCTCTGCTCGTCTACCGTCAGACCTGAAAACCCTGTGATGTTGGCAGCTGGCCCTTCGTCTGGGATGAGTCTAGTCACCACCGAGCCAATCATCAGACACAAGACTGGAAAAGGACCTGCAGAATAGAAAAGGTAGTGGAGTGTATAGTTCAATTGCTTGAACTATACACTCCACTATAAGGAGTGTATAGTTTTTAGGTGCGCACTATAAGGCGCACTTAAAAACCTTCAATTTCCTCAAAAGCTGACAGTGCGCCTTATAATCCAGTGTGCCTTATATATGGACCAATGTTGAGCCACAACAGATCTAGCAACTACAGTAAGCAGCCGCCATAGAAAAATAAGTCCTTTCCCTGAAGAAGAAGAAGAAGAAAAAGAAGAAGTCCTACAGGGGAAGTCCTTTCCCCTGTAGAAGTCGTGTGTGGTGCATGCTGGGATAGTTGTCAAGAGCGCTGGTTTGTTAATAAAGTTTGAAAATACATTTAAAGCCGGGGAAGGAAGAAAGACAGAGACTGCAGTGGCAGTGTCTCGGTTGGTCTGTGTTACCCAGAAAGCAGTTGGGAACAATATCGCAACACCAACACCTTGAGTGAAACAATGACTGGGACAGCTACTATATAAAGTACTCAGGGACCACTTCTTTACAAATGTGAATGTGTAATATGGAACAAATTGGCAAACTGAAGCGTCTTATATATGAAAAAAGTTTTAAAATAGGCCTTTTATTGACTCATCATCCTGAAGGACTGGAACTTTGGGTGTTTAACTTTCACATATTTAATCATCTCTGGTGTGCTTGGCGTTGGAACAGCGCTGGAATCCACTTCAATCAAACCAAATTCTAAAAACAAGGTTTTAGGTGGACCAGAGTCCACATTTTTGGGCTGCATGAGAGCTCGATTGTGCGTTCAGACCTCCCCAAATGAACAGGACTTTCTGGGTAAACAAACTAGAGTTGGATTAAAGCAGGCTAAACAGGGCTGGTGTGAATGCAACCTTAAACAGAGCAGCAATAAAAAAAAGACAAATTCTAAATTATATTTTTTGAGTACAACATCCCATTTCAAGGAAATATTCCACTGATCAGAAGCTAGAGGATCAGCTGCTGCAGAACATCAGAGTCTGAAACCTTTTCAAAATCTCAGGCTGTGAGAGATAAATCTGAGACCATCTGGTCTTCATCAGATGACCTCTAGGGACATCTGATGAAGACCACTGCATTTTATTTTGTCCCACATCAAGTAATTTGTTTTTGGGTGGAGTCTTTAGTCCTTTAGATATTATTAGAACATTATGGCATTCAAGAAATTTTCACAATTCATCAAAAATACTTAACTAATAGGAGAAATAAATGGTTTCTTTGAGTATAAAGTAGAGAACTCAGTTTTTCAGACAGATTGCTGAATGTCAGCCTTACCTACTGCGATGTGTCTAGAGGTGCCCAAGAAAAAGTAGGTGATGATTGGAAAGAAGGCAGCAAAGAGTCCATACCAGGGAGGCAGAGAGGCCAGCAAGCAGTAGGCAAGACCTGCAACACAACGACAAACCTTAACAACAGAGTCATGGTACGTTGGTAATGTCTTTTAGTCAAAGCAGGTTACGTTTATTTTAAAGGCTCATTAGAAACGACAGCTGGTGACCAGAAAGAGAAGTAGAAATTTTAGTTACACATTATAATCAATAGGAAAGGTAATAAAACACTTACTAATATGTAATGTAATAAAATACTGAGAGGAAAATCTGAATATTTTTGGAAATGAAATTTTAATGTTGATCTAAAATGTAACTGGAAGTGATTTACAAAAGCCATATGCTAAGGAAATAAGTTTATGTATCCTGGATCCGATGAGGCCATGATAACAAGGCCCTGTCTAATAGCACACAAGTAATTTCATGACTTTTGAATGTCATTGAAAATTTTTTTTCTTCGATAGAAACCTACATTCAAAGGAATATGTGTTGTTTTTTTTTCCTTTTTCTTTCTTTTTTTTTACTTTTTTTTTTTACCATTTTTGTTCATTACAGTTGATTATTACATAAGTTTTAAGATGGGATTTCATGATTGGCTCCAGATGACCCAGTTTCAATTTAGGAGCTTTATGAAGCTCCTAAATGCAACATTCCAAACAGGAGACCAAGATTAAGACAGATTAAGACAACCAGCCGTTGTCCAGTCAGAGATGTGACGTACATGGATAAGCAGCGTGGCTGCACAACGACAAACCTTAACAACAGTCACGGTACGTTGGTAATGTCTTTTAGTCAAAGCAGGTTACGTTTATTTTAAAGGCACATTAGAAACGACAGCTGGTGACCAGAAAGAGAAGTAGAAATTTTAGTTACACATTACAATCAATAGGATGAACCATTATTGTTCATCACAGTTGAATATTACATAAGTTTTAAGATGGGAATTCATGATTGGCTCCAGAAACCCAGTTTCAATGGAGCTTTATGAATGCCATTAAAAATTATTTATTTTTTGTCCTCACTAATACTGAGAGAGATCATAGCTAGCTTGGGCTGACACTATATTGAATTTTGCACAACACTAATTATATATAAATATGGGTGTGATTTGTATAGCTGTAATGCTTCCTTGATATATAGTTACTTAACAGCATGCAGAGAGAAACGTATGGACCCGTGAACAGAACCTTGAGGTACTCCCCCAGAGAGGAAACCAGAGGAGTAAACCCCCAGGTAGGTGTATGGTGAAACCTTTATTCTATCTCTATTCTATCAGAACCTTTACTGCCAACGCAATGTTCCAAACAGGAGACCAATGATGATAATCAACAATAAAGCCAACCCAATCTGTAGCTCATCAAAGGATTATTAAAAACCTTTGGACTTTTATATCTTGCTTCACAGCATCTAACACATCCAAATCACATCTGAATTGTTACTGTTATGAATATTAATACCCACTGCTTTTTTATAGTCCTGTTATTACTAAAAACCGTTTTGAATAACATTTTATTTATTCTCAAATTTAACAAGTTATTCCTGAACTCGGCAGGCATCAGTCATACGTTTTGGGCTAAATATTAGGTGGGAATAAACCAATGATGATACCTTTGTTTGAAAAGAGACAAACAGTTGTGAGTATTACAACAGCATGACATCAGGATCACCAACATTCCTTAGATTAAGACAACCATCCGTTGTCCAGTCAGAGATGTGACGTACATGGATAAGCAGCGTGGCTGAACATTTACCAATCCACTTCTGGGTATTTTTGTTGCTTATGCACATTCAGAGGAAAATTAATTACCAAAGGAAGCATTTTCACTGATGCACGTTTTATGTTAATGAGTAGCAAGATCCCATCAGCCATCAGTCTGGACCGTTACACCTGCTGCTATCCAATCAGGATGAAGTCTTCTTCTGCTGCATTTGTTTGGGACTCGGTGAACACACTGTTGAGTCTTACCTTGCAAGACAGCCACCAGTCCTGTGCTGACACCAGACACGATGTCACTGAGCAGCCACTCTTTGATTCTGTAGATTTTCATCCAGCCGATGATTGGCAGCAGAGAGAGAGCTGCGTTCTTGGTCCGTTTGGCGTCACATCTGAGGCCGTGCGAAACAGAAACACAGGCAAGACAGTCACTAACTGGATGGGTTCGATGAATGTTTAAGTTGCTAAAACACACTACAGTATTTCCCAGCCATAATTAATTCGTTTTACTTGCATTTTTGAGCAATGCTGGTGAAAACGTCTGTAATTGTGTTGTGGGCAGAGGGTTTGCTGAGTTAGGGGAGATACGATCACTTCAGAAACAAAATTCCGTCAGTTACCCATAATCCATTTTCTGTGTTTTTTAATGATGTCCAGTCAATGGGAAAGTAAGTCGTTATCCTCCTGACTACCAGGAAAAAAATATTATCCAATCACCATTTTTATTAAATTCCACAATCGTTGTAAGGTAATTAGAATACTGAAAACATTTTTTTTTTTGGAAAAAAGTTATTTTTGAAATATGATGTGTCCACTACAGTGGACATCGGAACCCCATACATTTGAAATTGAACCTTGATGGCAACTAGTTTTTCCCAAAGAAAATATCCAAACATCAACATAAGAATGAATTTCACATTGACAAAACTGAGCACCTGAGAAGGTTCTGGGTTTGATTCCCAGCCCTGGTCTTTCTGCAGGGAGTTTGCATGTTCTCCCTGTGTATGGTGGGTTCTCTCCGGGTTCTCCGGCAGTCAAAATAATTTATTAGATATTTTAATATTCTGCTAAGAGACTTATTTAGAATAAGCCAACAAAATTTTAAACCAAATTTGCACAATAAAGTTTTATGCAGTTACTTTGTCTCTCCCCATAAAATGTGCTTGTACGTCATTTTTATGAATGAGAAAAAGGAATGTACTAAAGTCCCACCCCTTCACATGTATCATTGAAAAGCCCTAAATGTCCTCTCTAGAGACCAAAAGGAATTAATTCAGTAGATTTCAGGGGGTGGGAGATATGCAAGTTTAGAAATGTCCTCTACAGGACAAAAATGAACCACTGGTAGTCGAGAGGAGACTTATTTTCTCTAAGTCTTGTATAAAAACTTATACCAGTATGAATACTTGTATAAAGACTTTATAATTGTATATGTAGGGTAATTCATCCCCACATCAACTGTCTTTACCTACTTCTATTGCTATTAGCTAAGTGAAGAACGTTGCCTGTCCTTCTTCAAACATGCTTGGAATTCTAGATGTCAGTCAATTAGACCACAAAATTTAGTTTATCTTGGTGTGATAAGGAACTTTTTGGTTAAATTCAGTTATCTGTAAAAGCCTGATCAATGTGAGGAAACAAAAGGCAGAAAATATCCCATAATGGGATATTTTGGACAAAATTGCACTTTAATTGGTTTTAGATTAAATCTGTTACATTACACAATATGGAAAAAATAAAGATACGATAACTTTCTCGTCTGTGCAAGAGGAACATTTCAACAGCTGGAAGTTTTCAGAATCTCATAAATTTATTTAACAATTACGAATGGATATGATGTGGAACAGATTTGTAGTGTCCTAAATCCAAATAATGACACATTATTTATTATTTAACTAGAGTAAAAGAAAGTTTTAAAAAAAATGACAAAAATCCCATGTTAAAGTTGCAATCCAGATTTAAGTGAAACTGTATTTACTTGAATAGTTTGCCGCCTATACAAAGATTATCAAATTGTTTTTCAATTATCTTTGGTTACTTTTCCTGAAAAAGTTTATTTTATCAATATAAAATATGTCTTACAAAAATTAAGCATCCAAGTCTTTGATGACATCACACAAGGGACCTGATTGGAGCTCTTTGAAATTCTCACACTTATTTTTCTTCTTGTTCTTTGCTGCATGCGTTTTATTAAATTAATCCTTCTTGTATCAGAACCTGTGTTCTGTCCAGGTTATTTACTAATGGTAGCTAATTGGCTCTCTGTATATTTTTACCTTCTGTGATGTCATCAACTCAAATTATCACAAAGCTGGATTAGCCATTTACTAAATTTGAGAGTTTTAAAACGTGACAGTTTGTAAACTCCTGAAGTGGAAATTCATACATCAGTATCCAGCTGTGCCTTTGTTGACTGTCTACATTTGATAGTTAAAAAACAAGATTTCTTTAAGACCAAAGGTGTGTGTATTCCGTACCTGAAGTACTGCTTGACGTGGTCCAGGGCTGTCTTGTGATGCCTGTAGACTTTCTTATGCTCCTCGTTGAATGAATCCTCAGAGTACAGTGGCCTGGCCACCACATACTGCCTGGCTCCTGCTCGCATCATGTTGCCTTTGCTGTTTGAAGGACCGCTGCTGCCCGCTGTGTGACTCTAAGGCCTAATAATCACATTAGGTCAGGAGGAGAAAACATGTTACCTTTGAACGTCACTTTTCAAAGATTAATAACAGTGAGCAGCAGAAGCTCCAGATCCTCATATTCAGACAGAACATGAAAACCAGGCGAAGTGATTTGACAGCCTCTGTTTTAGCTCCCAATCAGAGAGGAGCGCCTGGAATTGTAACCAATGCTCACGTTTTGCAGCAACTTTGTATTTAGTCTGAATCAGTTTTTTGTTTTTTGGGGGGGAACAGAACCATATAGTTCTAGTTACAAATGGGTAATTTGGGGTCATTTTAGTTTCTGTCATGTTAGTTTCTGTGTCATTTTAGTTGATTAAATGTAGACTATCGATGATGAAATTCACAGTAAAAAATTTTTAGACCTTAAATGAGAAATATTCCCTAGAATAACGGGACTTTACCTCGTATCATCGGTTACTTTTACTGTTATGAAAAAGATCTTAATCTAACTTTTTGTTTTTTCAATATCACTAAAATTAGTTCTAATTAAATTTAAATTCCTGCTGAAATTTTCATATTGTTTTTAAATAATCATTATTTTTGTCAGTCATGCAAGACATTTTCTTTAGGTTTTAATCAAGTGTAGGTCTCAAAAAGTGATTAAAAAAATTGCTAACAATATTAACTCATTTTAGCAATAAAACTTCTTAGGCTACAACAAATTTTGAATTTCATGTGTAAATTATTTGAAAAACAGTCAAAGAACTTTACATTATTATTTTTAGTTTATATATATTCCCGTTAAACATGCCGTGGTTTATTATTCCACATACCTGATACAATCCTGAGTTGTAACCTTTCTTGCTCTGTTGCTCTTGTTCCAGCACCCAGGGATCAACTAGAACCTCAGACACTTCTGCCATCAATAAATGCCACCTCAGCTGCTTATCAAGACTGTAATTATTAACAGCAATTATGTTGAGGTCCCTGTTTCACGCAACCGCTGGACGCCTGCCTAACCCTTGACCATTGTTCCCACTGATATCTGTGAGCACAAGTTTCAGTGAGGATGTGTTCAGCACACATTGTTGTTTTTATCAAGTGGAAGTAAAGTAGCTTTTTTTACAGGAAGGAGTAGACACAGAAACGTCCAGGGAATTCTTCAGACACTATTAGAAATTAAGAAAAACAAAAAAGAAGAAAAGATAAAAAGAAATTCAGAAAAGACAAAAAATATTAAATCAGACTCATCCTGAAACAGCAAAAAAATTCCTACAACTGGAAAGGTGAATGAAGAATCAAAGTGTTGTGATTGGTCAGACATCCTGTGGATGGTTCATTTACTGTATTCAGGCTGAATGCAAACATTACAGTGTGTGAATGACCTCAGCTGAATGAAGTGGTGGCAGCATCTGTCACGCCTCTGCCGAGGATCCAGCACAGGTTGGGCTCTGCTTCGTGGGAAACATGAGGGTTTTCTTCTTCCTTGTTTTTTTTTTTTTTATTATTATTTTTTAGGAGTCAAATCGGTATTCCTTCATGTGATTTTCTGATCAAACGGTTGTGTAACAGTTTTAATCAGACACATTGATCGTGCACAATTTTGACTGCAACCTCAGATAAATTTCTTATCATACATGAACAACCCTAATAAATCAGTATGGGCTGATTGCATATTTGTCACAAGATAGCATTTAAAAAAATCCTTTTTTTATGTGACATGATGCAGAGTGATAAATTACAGTGAGAGGATTAATGTTTGATAGCAGTTGGAACCATGTTAACCATTTTCTACATGGCATGCTTTTATAAATAAGTGAAGAGACCATGAAGACCAATGGTTACAGGTCATGAAAAATTTGATTCAACCCAAAACGCAACTGATACTATTGCAGTGTTCAATTTGACAGCAAATTTTTTATTTAGTTTTAGCCTTAGTCTGTTGACTAAAATACAATTTAGTTTTAGACATAATTTAGTGATTCAAATTGTTTGATTTTTAGTCGACTAATTCAAATAAAATTTTAGTAAACTAAAACCTAGCGTCAATTTAGTCAACATTTTTTTTAAAAACCAGTTGGCCTGGTAAAAAAAAATACACTGCATATTGCATTATTTGTTAAATATTTTTTAACTGTAAATAAAAAATAAATACCATATAATGTATGACCATGCAAAATAATAGTATACAATAATTATTATATTGTGAGGTGGTTGTTGTTCTAACTTGTTCTTCAATGACTTTATTTTCAACATATGTTTGCAGTATAAGCAAATGAAGATGAAAGAGGAAGCCAGAGAAATCAGGTGTTAGAAAACCTAGAGACTTTCCTGTCTCAGAAGAAGCTCTGACTCCACCAGATACCAACCAGCTCTGAGGATGAACCTTCACATCGTCTTCCTGATGTAAGTTTGTTTTTTCAATGAGCTAGCTACATTTTCAACAACAAAAACTGCTGTTACCAACACTAAGTGCTTAATAAACATGATTTGATGTAAAGCTAACTTGAAATAATTTTTCTCTTCTAATCTAACATTTATCTTTCTTTTTTTTATTTGTTGTTGACTTTCAGGGCCCTGTGATGGACTGGTGGCCTGTCCAGGGTGAACCTGCCTCTCATCTGATGCTGCTGGAGATGGGCACCACCAGCCCCCCTCACCACCCTGCAAGGATCAGTGTGTTCAGATCATGGATGGACAGATTTTAAGGTAGTTTGTCTCCTTAAGTCCACACTTAAAACAGCT
>CAEGAF010058387.1:0-16380 GCA_903067075.1 Micropoecilia bifurca | reverse complement strand
ACGGGAACAAGCTTAAAATTTCACATGCATGAATTGCTCCAGTCGCTGGTCTCTATGAGGACAAGCGACTGTTGCTGCATTCGTCCTTTAATCCTTGAAATCTTCTTCAGGTGGTAAAAGGCCGACTTTGTAACTGTCTTTATGTGGCTGTGAAGGTTCAGGTCAAAGTTCAATATTACACCCAAATTTCAGGCTTGGCATCTAGTTTCCAGCTGTAATAAGTGAAGCTGTGCGTTGACTCAAGATTGTTTTTCTTTAGGTCCAAAGATAACAACTTCAGTTTTGTTTCTGTTCAGCTGGAGAAGGTTTTTGCACATTCATGCATTGATTTGTTTTAAACATCTGTTCAGTGAATGGACAGTTCAGAGTCACCTGGCGACATCGTAATGCAGAGCTGTGCATCATCTGTGTGGTCATCGTAAATAATTTTATTTCTTGTTACAACCTAAACTAATGGGAACATATAGATACTGAATAAGAGGGGCCCCAGGTCTGAACCTTGGGGTGCCCTGTATGTGGCTTCTATGCACTTCAATGAGAATGAATGATTTACACAAAGATATGATCAGGTTTAAAAAATAAATAAATAAATAAAGCCTACCGGCAGACGGTAACAGGAGCTGGAAATTCCCCCCCCCCACCCCATTCCAACTACAGATCTGTGCAACGTGTTTTACCTGCGAGTGTCAGCCGCCGGCCTTGTTTACATTTCAGTGTTTCCCAGTCTCTTAGTGATGAGTTGTTGGGCAGGGCAGCAGAGCAGCATGGGTAAAGGAGCGCTTTTGGCAGCTTGTATCTGAGAGCAATCTGGACAGATACAAAAAAGCCCAGTTGGCCGCCTGCCCGGTTTCCATTCATATTCCCCTCGTCTGCATGCACACTCAAACAACGTAGCGTCACCCACTCATGCACACACACTCCATCGGACAACAGAAACTCCTCAGAGCTGTGTAGCCCTCCCACTTTAAACAACACTTCCCCTGATTAAGACTCATAATAAAGCATGGCAACATGAGGCCTGCAAAGGATCACCTTTGCAGGTATAATGCAACAAAGATCAAATATTTATTATGACTTTATCTGTGTGCTTGTATTGATTTAACTTTGATGTCACTCTTAGTTTGGAGAAATCATCTTTCCGAGAACGTGTAACACATGTTTCTTTTTTATGGATTGAGTTCCTTGGAAAGAAAAATGTAAAGCTATCAAAATAGCGATATTCAGGTTAGACGTCTCAGAAAGCCGAATCTCTGTATTGGTCAGAGGAAAGCCTGATCGCTGAGACTCTACAACTGAAGCTTCTGCATTGACCTGTTATTCTCCTAGCTGAGCTTCGATTATTTGAATGTTTTTTTTTTCTTCAGGACCCAAGATTTGTTTGTGGATGATGAACAGGAGAGTTTGTCAGCCGAACTCACTCTACATCCTGACCTTCTGACCCCTGGCTTAGTCCCGTGTACAGCTGCTAATGCCGTAGAGGCGCACAGAGACTCCCAGCCAGGTAAGGCAGGAAACCATCACAGAGCAATGTACAGCTGAATGTACAAAGCTTCAGATCTCTACAATAAACACAAGCCTTTAAAGATGTCTTCCTTCGACTCATTTCAGTTCAGTTTTGGTTTACTTCGACTGTGCTGATTGAAGTTTGGCGGTTTCTGTGTTTTTCTACCTGTTCCTGTGTTCAGACTCGGTGAGGAGCGTTGGAAAAGTCCCAGAGGAAGCTGTTGTTGATGAAGAAGCCATCTTAAGTCTTCTGGAAAACAGCCAGACGTTTCTCCCTCTCTCACAAACTTCCAACCGCTCCACTCTGTTAGGTATAGCATCTAACCTAGCGGTTCTCAACTTGTATTTCTGTACATATGTTTTGGCAGTTCTGTGATCATGTCAAAGCAGCAACGTATATTAAAAATTTCCGTTTGAAAACCTCCATGGAAGGACAACAGAAAATCGCTCTTATAAACATGTAATTACTAAAATCACGATGTCCTCACTGTGTATCCATCTGAAAAATGAACCCATTTAAATAAAGAAATTCCTCCATGGGTGATACAACAATAGAGAGCGTTCATTTTATAGCGTTAACACCGGAGCTGTAAGTGGTCCAGTATGAAACAGGGGTGATAGAACAATGGTATCACAGCACTTTTAAATTTCAATAATCAGAATGCAGAAGTTGTTTCCGTTGTTTTATAAGGTTTATGTCAGTCTGTCTTTTCCCCATCGATATGCTTCCCGACCGCTGCGAACCATAAGGGGTAAAAAAAAAAAAAACACGACGCGCACATTGTGCAAAACTCTGAAACAGGAGAAGCGGGACTTTTGTTTTTCCACTGAAAGCTCTGGTTTGCACAGTAATTGCCATGTGGGTGAAATTTTAAGAATGATACTTTGATGTCCCATTATCCTGAAGGCAGCACAGAGCCTGCACCACCAGAAACCCACAGAAACAATGAAGAGAAGAAGAGTTATGATTAATGTAGTTACAGTTCTATCCATGTTTTAATGTTGCAGAGCTCAGTTGTTTTACAAATTGATAAAGGTTTAAACTGGCATTGCTGTACATCTTTTATCTGGTCATTTTGTGTAATATTTAACAACTAGAAAATAGCAAAGAATAAGAATATTGTTTCCACTCTGATTGGCTGCTGTTAGGCCTACAAATTTTAAATTGAATGTTCATTGCATTTTTTTTGTAGACACTTGTGAAAATAATTTCTATTCCCATGGCTTTTTTGTTCTCTGGGAAATTATTTTTGATGACAAATAGAGAAACAAGCATAAAAATCAAAACGTCTACAATAGTGACAGTAATATTAATAATAAAATAATAGTCAGTGCAAAGTAGCCTACAAATTCTTTGTTGGGGGGCAGTGAGGGAGCTGGAAAAAGGCTAGGGGGGGCGCTGGGCTGAAAAAGGTTGAGAAACACTGATCTAACCCATTACTCATCTTTCTGGTAAAGTTTGCTGGCCTTATCATTTGATATTAAGCAGCTGTGTATGAATTCCTTCTGTTGTGGAGGATCTCTGCAGGCTTTAGAAGTAGTGCTGTGTTGTGTTGTTAACACAGATTTTTTTTCAGATTGGTCTGATCACAGCTCACGTCCTCGTGTTTGTACTTCTCGTGATGATATAGCTTCCCATAGCCTCCGAAAGGCATGTAGTTAACCGATGAGATTTTTTTCTGCAATGTTTACCAATTTAGTTAATTGTGTCCTTGTATCACAATTCCAATCTAGAAAATTTCTGAAGAAATTTCAATGGTGCCCTTCGGTTGGAACCCAGCATTCTGAGGCTAAAAATTAGCATCAATGCTAATGTAAGCTACAATATACTCGATGGCATGAGGAGAGTCACAAGCATGTTTGTGATTCCCTGAGGGGAATCCATGCTTTCTGATTGGCTACCTGTTACATTCAACAGGTTGCGTTCTCTCTTCCAGTCAGGGAGAACTTAGTCATAAACTGGCCAAGACAATCCAACATGTTGAATATGCCCGAATTAGATCAGACTAGCCAGACTGGACCCGATCAGTCATAACACATCACACACACAAGGGGAAAAACGGGGCAAAAAATTGTGTAGTGTGGACAAAATTCTGCCTGCATGCCAAGAGGCGCATGTTTTGAGATATATATATATAAGTGAAAGGAAGTGGCAGTTATTTTGAGGTGTAGAATAATGCAAAGCATGGAGGCATTTCAATGCCGTCCTATGCATTTCTGTGTCAGACCCCAATAAAGTGTTGTTCAGTATGAGTGAAGTGTCTGTTTTCTTGTCTCTGTAGAAAGCAGCCAGGATCATGCCCTCATTGATTTGCTGGCTGGCCTGGAAGACGATGGTTTCCACAGGACTCCACTAATACACAACTCTCAGCCTCAGTCACTCCCCAGTGCATCGACCTACAACTGCAACAGTGATGAAGAAGAAGCCGGACCCGAGCTGGATAAAGAAGAGGCTGAGCTTAGTATGATAATGTCACAGCAGTGGGACAGCGAACATCCTGGGAGAACAAACCCACCGAGGCGAGTTTTTAACTAGGACTCAGAGAGAAAAATAATAATCCAAGTGCCGCCTGGACGCTTTTATTGGTTCCATTGCAGTTAGAGGCAGGGCTAAGCTGTTTCCTGTTGTTGCCGTTTGCACAGGCCTGGGGTCAAGGAGATAGAGGATGGCTTCAGTGATGAGCAGCAAGAGTCCTCTGACGAAGACATGGAGTGGAGTGGGACTCACTCTCTGTTTGCTAATCTGTCCATCCCACAGCTGGACGGGGCAGCAGACGAAAGCAGTGGTGAGGCATTTTCTGCTCAGTGCTGGAATACGCTAGTGACACCAAAAGTATCTGTTTATCCTTCCAAATCATTGGACACAGCTGTTCCAATCACTTCCACATCCACAGGTGTCTAAAATCCAGCACCTAGGGATACAGAGTGCTTCAGCAGACATTTGGGAAAGGATTTCTTGCGCTCTGATCAGTGAAGCCAGACAGGAAACTGACATTATATTCTGTTGAGGAATTTCTTAATGAAAATGTCCTTGTGAACTGTTTTCCGGTGTTATAAAATTAAAGCAAAATGGAATAAAAGCAACTTGGCCACAAGGTGGTGGGGCTGCGTAAAATCTAAGGGTGCACTGATAAATCGGCTTAAATTTGGAATATCTGCGATACTTGAATGTGAAGCCGATCTTATCCATCAAACTTAGTGCATAGAGAAAATGTGTAGCTGTATTCCTGCACGCATATGCTCTAATACCAGAACATTAGATTATTAATGTGTTTTTTAAACGAGCAGGGCTTGTGAATGCTTCACAATCCTCATCTGCACCACCAGCTGGAAAATAGGAGTTAAACACAGATTAATTAATCATTTATTGACAACTTCAAGGTATTTTTAAAAACTGAGAGTGGTAAAGAAGTCAGAAATGAGATTCATGGATTCAGTGGAATGTGATCAGCTGTGAGTAAAGCATTAACTTAAACTCTCAGCTGAGCTTTAAAGTCATCTACAGGATGATGAGAAACAGATTGAGTTATTCTGATTCCAATTCAACATTTTGTTGTTGTTAAAGCACAGTATTTTACTTATTTATGTTCATTTTAAGCAGTCAAAAAGTGTAAAACCTTTTAAGCAGGGAGCAGATGGGGATGCTGCTCCCCAATTGCCTACCTCTATATACTGATAAAAACGGTCATTTCCTCTTGTGTCAAGTTTAAAGTCTGGAATGGGAATTTATGGTGCAGGTTTCTTTTCTTAGGAGTGTGGCTCTGCTCTTTTGGGCCAATGAGAGGAACTTCTAATTCTTCAACATACAGAAACATTCTGGTCTGTTTTGTCTTTCGGGATGTTTTCTTCTTTTTACAACATGGCAAAAAGAGATAGAGTCCATTAATGTCAGCGCTAAGAACCTCCTCCTGACGTTGGTTGATTGTTTCTGATTGAGCAGCGTATTTCTGCAGATCGCAGTAGGACAACATGGAGGAACTTTAGTTTCCCCAAAGATCATGTTCATGTTATAGTGCAATGATTTTAAAAAATGTCTAAAACAAATATTTTTATAAAAGTTACGTCCTTGCAGCATTGGCACATTTCTAAATCTGTTGTAACCTCAAAGGATGGAACACCATTTTATTGGACTCTATAGATTAAGAATGAGATGTCACTGAAGTCCCTATGAGTGAGGGTGGGTGAGCAAATGATTTTGGCAATATAGTGTACAAATCCATTTTCTTTCATTTCATTTCATTGTTGTGATGTTCATGTCCTGCCGTTCCTACCCTTTCTTTTCTCTTCTGTATTCCTAGATTCTTCCTTAACAGACAGTGGCTCCATGTCTCAGTCTTCGCTTACAGTCACAGAAAAGCTGTTGGGGAAAACAAATCCCTGCACTGGAGAGACCGTCCACCTGGAGTCGCCATCGTCAGCTAAGATCCTGCTTTGCAAACATCCTGAGCACAGGCCAGTCTGTGGACTGGACACAGAGGAACAACTCAAAAACTCCTTTCAGTTAAAAAGCAGCTCGGACGGCTCCAGTGAATGTTCAGCAGGGTTCAGGGTTAATAAAGAAATCCCATACATCCTGCCAGTGAAGCACCCAATTCCTCGCAAAATAGCCAATCACTCTGAGGTGTCTACTATCTGCATGAACAAGGAGGACATTCGACCGTTGTACACATATAACAAGAAAATCTCCAAACCTGTGGAGAAGGCTGATGTGGAGGCCTTCCCTTTTAGCAGTGGAAAGGTGTCAAAAAATAGGAAAAGGTACAACAGCCTTGAGACTGTAGAAACTAATCGTTTATCCATCTTTCAGAACCACAGCACCATCTCCCTTTGTTACTCAGATCTCAGAGCCTGCTCCGCTAAGACAGAGCTGGAGCTGAGCACAAAGGAGAGAAAAAGCCCAATTCTGAGGAGCCTCACCTCAACGCCAGCCCTCATGAAGGAGGGCGAGTTCATTGACCACAGAGAGGAAGAACTGGCCCCGGAGAGTGAGGAAGGAGATGTTGGGGAGCTCAAAATCAGATATGAAGACTACCAGGAAAATAAAACTGAGAGGACTATTGTGGCCCAGCAGGAGGCACATTACAAGTTCTTTCCTAGTGTTATTCTCTCCAACTGTCTCAATAGAAAGAAGACTGGAAATAAAAAGCCGGCTGACGCCTGCAGCAAGCCAGAGCTGTCTCCGACTTGCAAATTGAAGCTGAAACTTTCTAAAAAACAGTTAGGAATGACGGGGCACAGGAACAAAGCAGGAGCAACTCAAAGCCCAATCTCCGATAGTGCAGTTTGCACTGGCCTCTGTTCAGAAACATCTGCTTACAACCAGACTTCAGACACAGAAGGGCCAGTTTCAGAGGATCAACCAAAACCACAAGTGGAGGTAAATGAAGACGAGCCAAATGAAGAAGTTGAGCCAGCTATAAATGAAGAGTTGGACAGTGAGGAAAAAACAGTCGATGAGCCGATAGAACCAGTCTCAGAGGCTGTTGTCTCCAACACCACCATTACTTCCTCTCTTTGTGAAGAAGCCAAAGATGTAACAGAGGATCAGTTGAGCCTTGGTCCAGATGTATCTGCAAAAGTTAGCTGTACTAAACCATCAGTACTGCCGGGGAGTAAATACACACTGAGGGCTAAACGAAAACAGAACTTTGATGGTACTGATGATCAGCCAGGTTCCAGTCGTTTTAGAAACTCCAGCAAGTTTCCCAGGGGCCAGGAGACCAAATACCAGAAAAGACGCAAGAAAGAACCTCCTGTAATTATTAAGTATATCATAATCAACAGGTTCAAAGGTCAGAAAAACATGTTGGTGAAGATGTCCAAAGTGAATGCAGATGAACAGCTGGTTATGTTGACTGCAGGTAAAGTGGAACATTACAATAAACTGGCTCCTCTCAAGAGCTTCTGGCCTAAAGTGCCAGAGTCCACTGCCATCAGGTTTCCCGTCAAAGAGCCCAAAGCCAAAAAATCGCCAAAGCGAAAAGCTAGGGTCAACCACACAGGCAAGAAGACGATTAGCATCTCTCCCAAAATGCCTCTCGTCAGACGAGGGCAAAGGATGAGAAGGAGCACAGGCTGTCAGAGACGCCCACTTCTGCCTTCTCTGCCCCCCCCTCGGCCATGTTACTGTGAGCTAGCAGATGACTTTGACAAAGAGTACACCGATGTCATGGTAGAACTGGGCTATCTTTCTGATAGATCTCCAAGCCCAACAGAATCAACTCCCCCGCGTTGTTGGTCCCCCAGTGACCCTTTTCTTAACAGTTCAGAACAGCTGATAAATCCACTCAGTGATCCTTGCCTTAGCTCTGCATCACTAAATCCATGCACAAAGTCTGTGACTAAAAGAGCCCAAAGGAGAAGTCGAACAGCCAAACCTAAGAAGTCCACGGAGTCTAAGAGAAAAGTAAACATGTCCGCTGCTAAGCCCTCAGAGGTACAAGAGCCCAAACAGGAGAAAGCAAGGAGAGGTGTTGCTGCTACTGCAAGGCGAAGAAAGAAAGCTAGCAATGCAGCTGAAAGTCCCACAATATCTCCACAACCCAGAAGGTCCCGCAAAAAGAAAACCGACAAACCTAAAAGTGATGATTTATGCAAAGACTCCCAGCTGCTTTTCTCTGATAGCGGGTTGGCTCCATCAGAGAGATCCTCTCAAGACATCACCTCCTTTCAGCAGTCACTAGGCACTGATGGCACCGGTCAGAGCAGGTCCCCGGCTTTAGACACATCGATGCCCACCTCAGCTCGCTTTATTGAACCAAAGGCTGAGGCCTGCGAGACCTCAATCATGCAAGTTAACCAAAACATGCTGGCACCTGTTGAGATGAAGCAGCAGGGTTGTCAGACCACTGTGGTAAAGGTAGAATCTTGTCCAAAAGATTGCGTTGCCCCTCAGCCTCCAGAGACAAGTAAGGATGTCCAGAAAGACAAAGCTTGTCCTCCTTCAACTCCTAAAAACGGAGAGACACCAGCTCTCACTGAGACCCCGTCTGGCTTGGCTGTCCTTAAGCAGCTCCTCCAGAAGAGGCAGCAGGGACAGGCCCTTCCTCTACAAGTAGTTGGAACAGACAGACATGCCGCTGCCATAGCTCAGGCCGCAGTGCTGCTAAACCCCTCCGCTAAACACACCAAGCCCCTTAGAACCCCTTCCACTGCTCCTCGGAAACCCCGGGTCCCAAAGTCTACCGCTCCTAAGGAGAAGAAGCCCAGAAACAGGAAAAGCAGGACCAGCAGTACTCAACCAAACCAGTCAGTGAAGCAGGATGGCAGTATGTCTGATGACTGCCTTCTCTTCTCCTCTGCACCGAGTCTCGCTAGCTGCAACTTCATAGAGGACAGCTTGTCCCCAGAGCTCCCACAGGACTACACCTTCGATATAAACACTATTCACCAAGCAGAGTTCTCCAGTCCCTACAGCAGCAATCAGTTTGTCTTGACCGATAAAAACCTGCCTGTCAAGTTCCTCAGTGACATCTGCCATGAACCTCCATCTGCTCAGACGCAGAGCTTGGAAGGTCTTCCTCAGAGTCAGACCGAGAGTGACTCTGATGTGTACAAAGTCAGGCCTGCCAGCCCTGAACTCTTTGACAGGTCTGGGAATGAAGAGCCCTCAACAAACATTGCTCAGCTTCAATCTGAGAAGCACAGACCAGAAAGAGAAAGAGAGTGGGACCTTTCTTTCTGTAAATCCCATACCCTCAGCCCTTTTCAAGACTTCCACTGTGAGAGAAAGGAGTTCCTCTTCTCAGCCTTTGACCCGATCATACCTTTGTCTCTAAGCTCTGTGTCGTTCGTCGACCACGAGGGCTCACTGACTAGCGAACTTCACGAGAGCATCGATGGACTTACGTCCACCACACCCAGCAGCTCCCCTCACTCAATCAGTTCTCTGTCACATGTGAGAGCAAGCCAGTTTCAGCGGGGCGCCGGAGGTGGAGCCCATGTCCTCAAGCCCCTCATGTCCCCTCCGAGTCGAGACGAGATCCTCAGCACTCTGATGGACCTGGAGATGTCAGAAGCCACGTTCCAGGAGCCCTTCTGCAGTGATCCATCTGACATCCCAAACAAACCAATGTAAGATCACACTTTCTCACATTATGATGTTCTTTTGAAGCTTAGAGTTAGCCGTTTGTTCCTGCAGATATTTAGATATGCTTGGAACAGGTTAAAACACTAGAATGCCACAGATCAGCCGACTGGTCAGGAAGAATAGATTTCAATCTGGTGGAATAGAGTAAAGATGGCAAATGTCACTACTTTTCTTCACGTTGACTGTAGAATTTTTTTCTTTAAGCTTTAATAGTAGTGCCTTAATAAAATTTGATTTTAGTGGAAGTCAGTATAATATTTTAGTGTCCAATGGGAGTATCTGCTCCTGGATAAAAACACTAATGCACTCAGTTCTGTATCAAGTTTTTGTCTAAGACGCTAATCATCCACTAAGTCTACAGTTCATGGAGAACTATGGTTTTTTGGTAATAAACAAATAGGAAGTCAGATAATCAATCTGGTGTTTGAAGTGCTACAAGATTCTTACACAGTGATAAATTGAATTATTTTAAAAGTGTCTAAGTGTGGGGAAAATAAATAAGGTTATGAAAAATATTTTTATCTTCAGGCTCTATTCTGTGAAATGTCTGAAAGTTTTCTTTTTTGTTTTTTTTTTCTTTCATGTGTCCTTGTCTTCCTTGTGTACCTCCTTCTCTTGAATCTACCTTTCCTTCCTCCCTTTCTCAATTATGTCCTTCCCATTTTCCTTCTTCTCTCCTTTATTTCATTTCTTTCTTCTATATTCTCTTCCTTCCTTCCGTCTCTTGAAAATTTAGTCTGGAAAATTGAGTTTTTAGTGAAATAATGTGATGGAAGTAGGCCTGTCGGGACAAACAATAAATTAATTAATCGGATGATAAAGTAAACCTATCGAACTTATTTTAATTATCAGCCTTATTGTCTCTTACTGCCTTTTTTCCTTCTGTTGATGACACCGAATGAAAAAAGGCTAAACACCGGTGCTCTCCACTGACCCTCCCTTCCTCGTTTCCTTAGTCTATAATGTCCAGCGCACATTACACTAGTTGTCGGCCCATTTTCTAAACCAGACCACACATTAGCCGACAGAAATCCTAGGTATAACGGATCGATCGGGTTCGTCTTGCTGTGTGGTGTCCAGCCACATGGGCACAAAATAATGGCTACAAGTCCAGTTAACTAATTTTAAAACCAGGCATTAATCAATGCTTTACTAGAATCTACCTGTGATGCATGTGGCTAGAGTCAGCATAAAGTCCTGACTGAATGAAAATAATTATAACCTATTTATGTCACAATAACAAAGAACAGCTGAAAACTTACTGGGTTCATCAACTCCGGTAGCAACTTGGCTCCATTGCCTCCTGTTGTCATTTCTATATTCTTTGCACAAAATGTTGAATAAATATTAATGTTGTTTCCACATATCATCTCTGATGTCCGCTGGACTTCGTGTGTCAGCTGTTCCACGCTTTCTGATTGGCTACCTGTCACATTCAGGTTAAGCTCCCAGTCGGGGAAAAACCCCTGATTTAGATCGGAACGGCCACGACCGTAACCCACCACACACTGGAGGATGATCGGTTAGATCGGCCAGATCTAAGATTGTCATAAGGGGAAAATGGGGGCAAAAAATGGTGTAGCGTGAACTACTGCATTAGATAGTCAACGTGCCCGTTTTCTCTATTTAAATCTAGTGATTACTGAAGGCCAACATAATATACAGACTTCATAATCTGCACTCTTTTGGTTGAATGCAGTATTTATTTCCACTTTAGCTTTATGTTGTTTTTATTCAAGTATGTTTTTGTTTATGGAGACTGAGAATACATTTTATTTTTGTTTTTGGTAGTTTTATTTAGTTTATCAGTTCCAGTGTTAAGTGTTCTTTTGAAAATAAGGTGTTTCTATCAGGAAATCACATGTATTATTAGTCCTTTCCATTAAATCAGTGTCAAAAGGTCTTGAAACAATAGAAAAACGTTTATCGCAATAATTTTTTAGACAATTAATCGTCCAGCAAAATTTGTTATTGTGACAGGCCTAGATGAAAGCCCAGGCTTAAAATCCTGATTGAATGTTTGGTGGTTCTAAGCAGTTAGAGTTGTTGATTAGATTTATGTCAAACAGGAAGAAAAAAATGTTGTGATGATTTAATAGTTTTATCAAAATACTTGTTTTTCCCCACCAATGTGTTAAGAACATCCAACTTGCTTTATTGAAGTATAAAAGACATGTAAGCACAAAAGAATTTGAAATTCAAAAGCAGTTCTTTTAGATTGTTTTAGAGATTTGTGCCACACAGTTAAAATTATCACCATAAAATAAAATAAAAGCTGAAATGATGTGTAAATGGAAGTTCATAAGTTTTATTAAATGACTGCATATAAAATAACTGCTTTTTAAACGGATGATTGTCATTACTCTCCTGTTGTATCAAAGCCAACGTAAATGCTACATTTGTCACATTTCTGATTGTTAATTTTTTTTTTTTATTTCAGCAGCAGATGGAATTATTTTTCCTCTGCAGTCTTATTGCAAATCTTTTTGTGACTAAGTATTTGTCTCAGGGTCATTTACTCTGCTTACTTTGGACACTAATACAAGTACAATATAATATCTCATTAAAAGATATGATAATACAGTCCTGTTGAGGAGAGTATTACTGACCACACAAATGAAGGATCCAGTTCACCTGTCCTGATCTGTGGTTCTTCCTGTTGTCTGGTGTCATTTAGATGAATTCTTGTCTTTCCTGCTGTCTTCCAGAGAGGTTGGAGGCCGTAAGCTCACAGTAGGAACCAGATTAGTGAGGGAGCTCCAAGAGTTTGGAGGAGACCTGTCTTTGGAGGGCCTCCATTTCTGGAAGACCGCGTTCTCTGTCATGACACACCCTGCCACCACCATCACCTCCTCTCAGGGAGCGGAGGTCAAGCAGACAAAAGAAGAAAAGACGGGGCTTCTCTCATCCTCGGCCAGCAACAAGAAGGTCATCCTTCTGCCCTGCAGAAACCCACCGAGCCACGAGCGCGTGCAGCTGTGGCTGGAAGCCAGGAAGCAGTACGACAGCCTGCAGAAAGAGAGGAGGGAGCCGGGGAAGGAGCGGGAGGGCGCAGATGTGGAGCAGGAGAACCCTGACAGAACCAAGCTGCCAGATGTTTCCAGATGCATTTCAGTTAACGTTGAACA
Organism: Micropoecilia bifurca; assembly: GCA_903067075.1. Taxonomy (NCBI): domain Eukaryota; kingdom Metazoa; phylum Chordata; class Actinopteri; order Cyprinodontiformes; family Poeciliidae; genus Micropoecilia; species Micropoecilia bifurca. Next base: position 3,660 of record CAEGAF010058387.1, on the reverse strand, counting down.
CTGTAGGAACACTTCCAGTGTGAGAACTCGCAGGAGAAAGAAGCTCAGCCTGTCCTTAGCCTTGTCTCCTCTGGTGGACGCCGGCCCTCAGTCCAACACCGCAGCACTGAGTCCGGTTTCAGATGGGAACACTCTGAGCTCCCAGCCTGAGAAACAGGAGAACACCTCCGACATGACATCTCCAGAATCCCCAGAGCTGCCTCCCTGGCAGGAGTCTCACCAGATGAGCCCATCGGCACCTGAGCGACTCGGCAGCAAGAACTCACCAGAACCACCATCACCCAGGCTCCCCGATTCACAGGAGCAATTTGGAGCGGACCAGTCTCCCTCTCCTTTCCATGGTGCAGACAGGAACGGTGGCAGCAGCAGTCCACACCGCCTACACATCACCCCCTTCTTAAGGAAAAGGCGGAGAAGCATGGAAGAGGTGGACCCAGTCTGCAGCACGCCCATAAGTGACAGTAAGTTTCACCAGCAGGGCTCAGTAGAGAGTCTTCATATTCATGTTGCATATCTGAACAAACAGACGTTGAATTATTAGTTACTCTCCGATTGCTGCTTTTTTGCTGCTAAATTACTAAATAAGTAGACCTGAGCTCAACATCAAAGATATTTATTGTTAATGTTATTCAGGTTCTTCAACCATCAGATTAATGCAAAGTGTTGTAACATAACATATTCTGAATGCCACAATAACCAGTGTTATATCTAGTTTAAATGGTTCTAATCTATTATAACTCAAAACTGCGCAGTATATCAAATAGAAATTAATTAAACTGTCCTAATGTGTGTAGCTGCCTGATGCATTAAAAGCTGCCTTTTAGTGAACGTTTGATCATTTATAGCAAAGGATGCATCTGCATCTAAAAATATTTCAACATTTGAAAAGCTCAGCCTGTTCTGCTGGACGTAACATCAATAAAGCATAGAGCTGATCACTTTATTTTTTTATTATTAATAACTGGATAACAAAAGGAGTTTCATATATTCTTATAGAATTTGAACCAGGTGAAACTAAAAATGCCATTTAAGATTTTCTGGATTGAGCATATTTGCAGACAAATATTGTTTTACATCTTAAATGAAAAATGTCTATTTTTTGAGCAGTTTATGGTATAATTACTACTCTGATGGTGTTCTCCAAGCCTGCTTTTGAGTCCATGCACTGCAGTTAACAATTAATTTATTACTAAATTACTTGACAATTATTGCAATAAACCATAACCATTAATTCTATTAATTGTTTTTACCCACGCATGGTTTAATATATATTGATGTATTTTGCTTAATGCCATTTTCAGATTTTAAAAGTGGCTGTTAAAAAAGTTACTATTTATTTTGTCTTATTTTTGTTCTTTAAGAAGCATTAAAAAACCTGTTTCCTCAGCACATCTGGGCTTATTAAGCTTGTTTACAATTTGGGAAACAGTGTCCAGCTGCTTATAATCGATCAGCAGGACAAGTTAGGTTTTTGTCCCTTTGAACATAAAGGTTGTAAATGTGTAAACATAAATGTGTCTAACCCATTTATGTTGTTAACTGAGCTCCTGTCCTGATCTTTTCCTGCTGCAGAGGATCCGGTTTCTCAGAGAAGAAGAAGCCAGACTGATCCTTTGAGGAGAGTATTACTGACCACACAAATGAAGGTTAGAACTTACCCCTGTCTGTGTGATTTCCAGTTTCCAGATTTCGAGTGATTTCCACAAGTTCAGTGTTTGACGGCAATATTATCTTTTACTTTAACGGGGCTGAAGTGTCATGTTGTGTGATTGACCTGTTGTCGGGGTCCTTGCAGTGCTTTTTATTCTCTCTCTTTTCTCCATAGAACCAGTTTGCTGCTATAAATGTGCCAAAGAAAGAACAGTCTCAGATTGAAGGGCCAAGTATTGCCAACTCGTATGGCTTCAAGGTCAGCATGCAGAATCTGCAGGATGCCAAAGCTCTGCATGAGGTGAGCTGCTCCGCAGGACAGTTTGGGATCAGCAGCTGCTGTGCTCCGATCCAAGCCTACACTTCACTCATGTGGCACATGAAGTAATTAGATAAGTAGATTCAAAAGTTTAATTAGGATCAATCAAAACAAAAGTCTTGTTGATTTTGTTTTTTTTTTGTAGCATCCAATTTATTTCAAATGATTTCATTTCAATTAAATGGTCAGGTTCAGCACCAACTCCATGCAAATCAATATTAGTTACAGCACAACCCATTCACATTCAGTTGATATAATGTCAATTCTTAAACAAAGATTAAAATCCTTGGTAACAGCTAAGGTTGCCTCGTTGATTGCTTTGAGTTATTGATGTTGCAGCAACCACTGATCTTGAAGAGGATCCATTCTACATCTCCAGCAGAACTTTGGAATGGAAAAAATACATTCCAAACACACAAGTGTTCGAGTGTGTTTGGAATGTAAAGAAACAGGAAAATCATTTTTATAGAGCAAAAAATAAAACTGCAGTAGAGGTAGTTAATGGCACCAACTTCTCCCTTAAGAAAGACTCCAGTTACTCACAGCAGCACTGAATCAGGAGAAACTTCTATGGGAAGTTAACAAAGGTAATAACATCACTGACTGGACTAAAAAGTTGACTTTTTGCTTTTTACGTTTTGGTCCAGCAAGAACACGTAAAATGCTGCAAGTCGATGACATGAAGCAATCTGCTGGGTTTCCATAGAAACCTTTACTGTACTGTGAATCATTAGTTGAGCATACTGCACTGTTTGATAGCTAGCATCAGTTGGATCGCATGTAAGATCACATAGAAATTATATTTTTGGTAAAATTTCTTGATGACATTTGTTGTGAACTAGTGCTATAGAAATGAACGAACTGAATTTTGTCTCCAGATTTCTGTTTTTGCAAGCTCCATATTTAGCTTACAGTGCAGTTTGTTTTGACTCTTCAGGTCCAACACCTTACATTAATGGGAATGGAGCTCCATGCTAGAAGCCGCCGGGACCTGGAACCTGACCCGGAGTTTGACCCAATATGTGCCTTATTCTACTGCTTCAGCTCCGACGCACTGCTGCAGGGCGGAGACAGAACTCAGCTGACGGGTGCCATCATAGTGGACAAAGATCATGACAGCTGTGGTCAAGGTGAAGTGTTGGTATAGATATAATTATTGAGAATGCACAACCACTAATTAAAATGTACAAGCAGTGCACAACAGTACGTTCCATTTTTTATTGAAAAATGGAAACTACAAAACTGAAACCTCACCAATCACATCAACTCTGTCTATTCAACAGTACATACAGTAAAATTAGAGGTGTGCCGATCGATCAGTCGCCGATCACAATTGGGCCGATTTTTGTGAAAAAGATCATGATCGGTGATCGGCGATCATTGGCTCTGTTGCAGATACCGATGCATCTCATTTCTCAGCCTGTGCAGCTGGCCTCCTTTCTTCACACTGCGCAAACGCGCAGCAACAAATCCTAAGCGATGTTGAACTATAACGCACTGAGTGAATGGGGACGTTTGCGTGTTGCAGCGAAAAATTGAAGCACGTGGGGTGAAGCAGGTCAAAATGTATCAACACAACGAAGTTAATATGATATACAAACAATGTAGCCATACTTGACGGAGTTTGGCTACATCGAGGCTCACTGCAGTAAAAAAGACATGGAGGATCAGACAGCAGGTAAAGCAGCGCA